>LBNU01024986.1:31404-53041 GCA_014162995.1 Artemisia annua | reverse complement strand
ACACAAACGACACATCACCTTTACGCGTCTTAGACCAGGTTTTGTGATGTTTGTTGTGTGTTCGTGTGATTTGTAATGTTGATTTTTGTGAGGTATATTTGTATATAGTTTTGTTGGTGGTAGAGTGAAAGGCTTATGTAGCGCTGAGTTGACGGTAATGATGTTGCTCACCATTATACTTATTGTATAATGTATTTCCAAGAGTGCAACATCTTTGAAGTTATTGAAAGTGAACTGACCTCAAATGTATTGAAAAAGTAATAGTATCAAGTAAGCTTATTGTTTTAGAAGGAAAACTAACATGATTTATTTACATGAAAGAGATAAGGTACGAGTGTCATCGATCAGGTTTGATGGCATGAAACATGACATATTTGCATGAAGTATACTTCAATAGAACAAAGGTCAAAATTTACATGTTACAACCGAATGTCTGTTTGCTCAAAGACTGAATGACCGATGTCAAAATCTACACTTTACAAACAATGTTGACTTAGTTACTCACTTAAATGTGTCGAAAATGATGTTACTCTCCTTTTGTTTCTGGTATTGGATCTTGCTCTACTTCCTCTCCCACATATACCAGTGGCGGAGCTTGAAAACTTTCGTTGGGAGGGCCGAAACTCTTATAAACTTATGACGTAAAAATTAACTAAAAAATGTAAACGTAGCTATTATATGAACGTTTTTGGTTTAGTGGTATGTGAATATGCATTATGCATATCAACGAAAAGGTTGTCGGTCAAATCTCGTTGGATACATCTGTGAGATATTTGATAAAAGAAAATTAGAGCAAGCACATAGCTTTTCGTAAAAAGACGTACAAGAATTAAAGGGTATCGAAGGAAAAACTCGCAACTCTGCTTTATCGATGTTCAAGAAACTGAAATAGAAATCATCGGAGTGTCTAAAACTATCCCCACATAAACTTACTGCAATTTTGCAATAGATAAACAAATTTAAAACCACAAATATATATAACCTAAGATTAAACAACTAAAAAATTGATATTTTAAAAGCAATAACCAAAACTCAAAACTTTCATTGGCCACTACAAGAAAAGAAACAGCAAACATATCATGTAAACTAATGAGAGGGCCATGAATGTAACTGCTAAAATTTTAGGAGGGCCATTTGAATAAAATTTAAAAAATTCCCAAATAATATCAAGAATCTTTCAGTGTTAACCCAAGCTTTAGGGGGGCCAGCACCCTCTTTGGTCCCTCTTAAGCTCCGCCCTTGCACATATCGACCCACACAATATGTATGTGGAGAGATCTTGTGATCAGCTCAAATCGATAGCTGATAAGATCATACAGTTTCATGAAAGGGGCAGTGGGCAACATGCAAATTAGAATTATCATAATTTTAAAAGTTATAGATATGTCAACAAGTGCCTTTTTAATGTATACACATGATACAATCACATATTAGTACACAAAATTGTAAGTGAAAACCCAATGAGGCATATAGGTTTTCACAACCTTTTGTTGGTCTTGCATATGCCAAAGTTTGTTAGCAATAACTCACTTAACACATTAATGCAAAAACATAAAGAAGCATTAATGAATTAAGATACATGTTACAAGTCAAATGCAAAAACATAAAGAAGCATTAATGAATTAACATAAATAAAGAAGCAATAAAAACGGCAATGAAGATTTGGTAAGAAAAAAATTTAAAAGGGTTTTGCTAACAACAGTCCTAAGGGTTGTCATTAAGATTTCTACCCAATCAAAATAATTCAAAAGAGATATTGTAATGAAAATTATTTGCTTAACGACAACCCTTAGGGCTGTTGTTAGCAAAACCCAAAAATTAAAATAAAAAGAAAACGGTAAAAAGTATTTCTAGCCAACAATCCAACATACACATTCTAAATAAAAAGAATGAAATTTAAAGAAAAATGCATCTTATATATAATTGTGGTTTCTTTTCATTCTTCTAATTTTGATCTTATTTCACATTTGATTACGGTACAATACTATTCTACATAACTATTTGATTTCAGTATAATACTATTCTACATAACTACTCCTAATTACATTGTACATAGTACACCTACACCAAGCTTACCCAAGAATCGGATAAAAATTATAGTATAACTCATTGCATAATACGGACAACATGCAAATTAGAATCATCATAATTTTAAAAGGTATAGATGTGTCAACAAGTGCCAATGTATACACATGATACAAGCACATATTAGAAAGGATACCTTGGCTACAATTTTTGTAGCCAATTAGCTACAATCCTCTTCTAAATTACACAAACAAATGAATCAGAGCCCGCAGAAAGAAGTCAGGGACCAACAAAATGACTCAGGAACCCGCAAGTTATAGCACAAATTATAAGAAATTGCCTACAATTTAATTGTGGCTAATATATTCCCTATCATTAATTAGTACACAAAATTGCAAGTGAAAACCCAACGAGGCAAATAGGTTTTCAGAACTTTTTTGTTGGTCTTGTATATGCGAAAGTTTGTAAGCAATAACACTCACAAACAAACACATTAAAAGTCGATTGCAAAAACATAAAGAAGCATTAATGAATTAAGATAAATAATGAAGCAATAAATACAAGTGTAATGAGATTTAGTGAAAAAAAAAAAAAATTAAAACAAAAATAGTTAAATGAATTTCTAAAGAAATATGCATCTATTTATATGCATCAAATGTGTAATTTCACAACTCTTATTTTATCATTTGATCATAACTAGTCGATGCCTATATACTCTACATAATTACATTGTACACATTACACCTAAACCAAAGCTTACATTGCATAAAAACCAAATAAATCATCATTTCATGATATTTCAATGAATAAGATTAGTCTAAAATGTATACATCAATATTCAATACACCATTCACATACTAATTGCAAATTAAAACCAATATATTCAGCATTAAAAACCTAACTTACAAACTCATTTTCCAAAATTGGTTTNCCACCACCACCACCTCCTCCACCACTAGCAATAGGCTTCACCGGCGGCGGCGGCGGCGGCGCCACCGCCGGCGCCGAAGCCACCACCGACCCATCTTCCACAACCACCCCAAAATGACCCTGATTCACACTAACACAAACACTCCCATTAACAAGCTTCTCAAACTCAACACCACCAAACAAATCAAAGAAAACACATTTTGGCAAAGACCCATGTGGCAAATCATCTTTTAAATCCTTAAACTTAACAACAAAAGGATATCCCGAAACCCGAACATCAAGCTCTTGCAACTCCTTAGCATAGACATCACTAGCATTATAAGCCAACAAACCAACCACATTTGACAAATAAACATAACCCTTCAAAGGGTAATAAACACTAGACCAATTACCTAAGTTATGATACACTAATATAACCCTCTTAACATAAGGACTTACTACAACACCTTTAGGTATACTAAACTCATTATACTTAGAATACCCTCTTCTTCTTAAACTACCACTTCTTAGCCTAAGTGCAGCAATGCTAGTCCCTGTTAAGTTGGAAGGTACATTGCCGGAGTAGATCACCCCGGTTTTAGTCCGGTGGCCGGAAAGTGGCTGGAATGCATGTTCTTGGAGTATAGAGTCAAGAAGCCTAGGTGAAAAGGGTTGGGATTTGTTTAAAGGGATTGTTGTGAATAGTAGTAGTAATGTGGTGGTGATTAGGTAAAAAGAAGGAAAAGAAAACATGGGTTTGAGTGAAAAATGTGAAAAAAAGTTTTGGGTTTGGAGAGAAGCATGTATTATAAGAATCTTTTTGAGTGAGGAAAGAGTGTGGGAGTGAGAGAGAGAGTGAGTATAACGGTTGGGTTGTTCTTGAAATAAGTGTGTCTATTTTTTACTTTTGTTTTGTAGAGTTATGAGGAGAGAAGAGAATAAATGAATTTGAGGACCAAATATATAAATTAGGAAAATGATCTTTATACTTGGAAGGAAATTTCAATTCTATGCTTGATTTTAAATGTATTGACATATATGCTGATTTGAAAAGTGCTTTTCTAAAACTATGATTTTTTTAATATAAATTAAAAATTAGTTTTTATCCCTTTTTTAATTTATTATTTATGTCTCCTGTTCATCCTCCCACTTTTCTCATATTTACATTTTTTTTAAAAAATGTTTCCTCCATTTTTTATATTTAATAGAATTATAAAGATTCATATTTAAATGAAAGGTTGCAAAAATCGCTAGGCGATAGCTGGACAGCCGGGTATCACTTAGCGATTAATCGGTTATGCGAGGATTAATCAGAGATTAATCGGATTAGATTTTATACATATTAAATTATAAAAATTTGAAACTATATGCCCGACTTGGCAGATCTAGCCGATTTTTTTCCGTATTGGTCGATTTATGCCTAATTTGACCCATTTCTATCCGTAACCGACTTTGCCGATTTATCTGATTTTTGTCCGATTTGGCCGATTTATGCCCAATTTGGCCGATTTTTATCCAACTAATCGGTATGTTGACCGATTTTGACCAAACCGATTAATAAGGCCGATTAGTGAAAATCAAGACGGTTAATCCCCGCTAGCGATTAATCGCCCGCCTAGGGCAATTTTGCAACACTGGTTAAGAGCCTATCAAAACATAGGTTTAAGTAGTATTTTTTATTGATAAAATTATTTGAGAATTCAAATGAGCAAACCATTACATGAGTTTTCTCATGATAAAATTACATAGGTTTCATCATGGATGTATGATAGCTAACTTTTATTAACAGAGGAATGTACATATAACAAATTATCCGACAAGAATATATGATGTTCAAATGAGCAAACTACAAAATGTATTTTGTACTTTACTCTAATTAAAATTAATTGCACTTAAAAATTTAAATGCATAGTTACATTACACGCACAAAACCCTTAGAGCATGCGGTAAGGTAACGCAGGGTTAAAACTTAATGCACTTCCACCTCAACGCCACGTCAGCTTTTCCCTTTTAATCTTAACTCTTGACTTTCCACCCCGATAACATAACTTACATTTAACTCACCTTAACTCACCTCCACATCAATTTACAAATTAACCCCTTAACTATTTCATTTATTCAACAACCCAAATATTTCATTAATAACTTTAAAAATTACAATACAAAATAAAAAAACCTTTCAAATTAAAAACTACCATATAAAAAAAAACTAAATACAAATTTTATTAACTTAAAGAAAAGAAAAAAAAAATTGTTACTAAAACACATGGTGTAAAATGTAAACACCACAAACAATAGGGACTAAACTCCAAATGTCGCCATATACGCCTTCTTCCCCATCGTTTTCACCTGCATCTTTTACACACACACACGCACTGAAACACACACAAACACACGCACAAAAACACGCACAAACACAAACACATCACAAACATAAACACACAAAGAATCAAAGGGGCAAAACCGAAAGTTTTTTTTCCATGTTAACGCACGTTAAGCTCTTGCCCGAGCACATTAACGCACCCCTTGCCTTTGGGGGCCGGTAAGGTAACGCACCACGTTAAGGTGGTGCGTTAAGAGTTAACGCAGGTGGCTGCGTTACCTTACCGAGTGGTCTTAAGATGCATAAGTACATCACTGTCTGATGTTATATTTATGACAATGCAATACAAACATATATTCATTAATTTATAACCCACTTAAATCTACTATGAGGACGAAACATTTAAGATGCATAACTACCATTTATGTCAATAAAACCGTATAACATGGTAACAGTGACAACAAGAAGAAAAAAAAAANAAAACGGGCGAAAACGTAAAAAAACGGAAGAAAGCGTTAAAAAAGGGCTAAAAGCGAAAAATTGCACCGTTCGTCCTTGCACCGTTCGTCCTTATAGTGCGAAATGACTATTATACCCTCATAAGCAAACAAGTTAACGAGCGTTAGTCCACCCCGTTAGAGGGAGGGACTAATGGTGCATAACGTTTCTGAGTTAAGGATGAACGGTGCAATTTTTTTGGTCAAAGAACCACAGGCTGCGGTCAACGCAAACCACAAGGACGAACGGTGTAGTTTACTCAAGAATATATGATGTTCAAATGAGCAAACTACAAAATGTATTTTGTACTTTACTCTAATTAAAATTAATTGCACTTAAAAATTTAAATGCATAGTTACATTACACGCACAAAACCCTTAAGATGCATAAGTACATCACTGTCTGATGTTATATTTATGACAATGCAATACAAACATATATTCATTAATTTATAACCACTTAAATCTATTATGAGGACGAAACATTTAAGATGCATAACTACCATTTATGTCAATAAAACCGTATAACATGGTAACAGTGACAACAAGAAAAGAAAAAAAAGAAGAAGAAAAAACGACAAATCATATTTCTTCCTATTAAATACTAGTTATAATGCCCGCGAACGCGCGGGTTTTTTTTTAAAATTTTTTGAACGATATATTTTTATTTCTTAAAAAACAAATAATTTAATATTTGTTTTGTTTGATTTATGATTTTTAACTATATTTGTTTATTATTAAAGATAATATTTTTAAAAATTTAATCCTGTTTTTTGTTGCATCTTATCTATATTATTTTGTATTTATCTTCTACTTGTGTAGTATTGCATCTTATCTATATTTTTTTGTATTTATCTTATATTTGTGTAGTATATCAGCAAAACAAATTTTTAAAATTTTAAATTAAAAAATAATAATTAAAATATTACCTAATAAGGAAATATTCTTTTTTTCCGAAATACGAAAGTACCCACTAGGGGTTTTGTTTTATTATATAAAATCATACTCATTCTCCGACTTGCAAGATTATATCATGGCAAAGCGTATATTTCATATGACGAGATATCATCGGTGGAAAACACATACTACAGTAATTTATACTTTCGTAAACAAAAATTATTGTTGTGCCTAATAATTATGCCAACAAATGTACTTAATGATTTGATTGGTTGATTAAAAAAATGATTAGTAGGAATTTGGAAAGAGAAATTACATAATATAATTGTACAAATGATTTATGCATTCGGCTTATGTTGTAGGTCCAAATAGCATTACTCTTTTGTAAATAAGGGATGACCTGACTTTTTTTTGGAACAAGGATGATAAGTAGACTTATCAATTAGGAGCATGTAATAATCCAAAGGTCTAAACTATTCAAGTATAATGGTATACGATCCAAGCACAAAATCCATTCGTTTCGATCATAGTGAATTTGCCACAATGCAGCTGTCAACAACGAAACTTAAACATTTATCTTGAGGGGCCGAAATCTTCAAAGTTAAAAATGAGTTTCTTTTTAGTTGAAAATCATTCGCATACTAGTATATCAGAAAAACATAAACACGCAAACAGTTAAAAAAAACTAATAAGCTTTAAGTTTCCAATCATCACCATCAAGATTTAATAAATCACGAGACGGTGATGATTGAAATCATGAGCTTTTGTATTCATTATTTACTCATAATATTGCAAGCAAGATTGCGTGTTGTTTTGTTAGTAAGTCAACGAATGATATTCTTTATTGTCATAAAAAAATTCAGGAGGCAGATTTTCATGCAAATCTACTTATTTCTTGGCACTTGAAGCAGATAAAGATATGGTACACACTACTATCTCTGACGACTCGATTGACTTTTGGCGTGTTGTGTGTAAAGCGAGAGTCCCCGGTAAAGTCAAATCATTTATTTGGAGAGCCTGGAATAATTATGTACCTACTATTGACAACCTACAGTCTCGTGGGTTAAATCATACATTTTCTTGTACTCATTGTGGAGAGAAAACATAAAATTTAATACATGTCATGTTCAAATGTTCGGTAGCAAAAGAGGTATGGGATCGTTGTAGTCTTGGTTGTTTTTATGATACACAAGGAGCTGTTACATTTCAAGATTGTCAGGTAATTCTTGAAAATTTTCCAGCCGAATAAGAGGTATTTGTGATGATATTGTGGGGATTGTGGACGAGAAGAAACAAACATTTTCATGGCCGGTTATGGTAGGGAGGGGAACATGGAAGAAATAGCGAAAGTTAATTTATCAGATTATCAAAAGGAAAATCAGAGAGGAATTATTAGCAGCACTAATGGGGTACATAATACTCATACGGCTGTGTGGTTAAGGCCAAACGCTCAGAACATAAAAATTAATTGTGATGTTGCGTGGAAAAAAGAGTCTGGAAAGGTGGGCTTGGGTTTTGTAGCCCGTGACTACAATGGCGAGGTCTTATTTTCAAGTGCTTGATTAGAATGTTATGTGAGTTCTCCACTGGAAGCTGAAGCAAAAGCCGTTCATTGGGCTATGAGTCATGCACTTAATAGAGGGTACTATAACGTTATATTCGAGACAGACTAATTGTGTCTAGTTAAGGCGCTTGATAATAAAGTTATCTTGCTAGAAATTGCGAGTCTTTTTTCAGAGATATTGTCCAATTCAATGGCTTTTAACGGTTGTAAGTGGTCTTTTGTTAAAAGGGAGGGTAATAGGGTACCTCATAATATAGTTTCTTTGGCGTTGAGTTGTTCTAATGAGATTATGTTAGACGGTAGTGTTCCAAGTTGTGCGAATGTATGGGTGACTAAAGATGTAATATTTTCTAATATGGAATGATATTTCTTCCTTTTTAAAATAATAATAATAATAATAATAATAATAATAATAATAATAATAATAATTGTTGATACAAAAGTTGGGCTTTCCTTGTTTGGGTTCCTCCCTCCGTATCAATTGCTTGATATCGTCTGAAACCTGCGCACTACGAATGAAACAAACACCGTTAGGCTTATCGAGGGATTGTTTCCCCCGATTATCCTCCGGCGTGAGAGTAAGTAATCGTAGTTTAGGGTTGTATATAGTTAGGGTTACGTGAGTAATCGTACCTTTGTGAGGGTTAGGTCCCCTCTATTTATAGGTAAGTAACNGATTGCTTGTTGTTTTGTTAGTAAGTCAACGAATGATATTCTTTATTGTCATAAAAAAATTCAGGAGGCAGATTTTCATGCAAATCTACTTATTTCTTGGCACTTGAAGCAGATAAAGATATGGTACACACTACTATCTCTGACGACTCGATTGACTTTTGGCGTGTTGTGTGTAAAGCGAGAGTCCCCGGTAAAGTCAAATCATTTATTTGGAGAGCCTGGAATAATTATGTACCTACTATTGACAACCTACAGTCTCGTGGGTTAAATCATACATTTTCTTGTACTCATTGTGGAGAGAAAACATAAAATTTAATACATGTCATGTTCAAATGTTCGGTAGCAAAAGAGGTATGGGATCGTTGTAGTCTTGGTTGTTTTTATGATACACAAGGAGCTGTTACATTTCAAGATTGTCAGGTAATTCTTGAAAATTTTCCAGCCGAATAAGAGGTATTTGTGATGATATTGTGGGGATTGTGGACGAGAAGAAACAAACATTTTCATGGCCGGTTATGGTAGGGAGGGGAACATGGAAGAAATAGCAAAAGTTGTTTTATCAGATTATCAAAAGGAAAATCAGAGAGGAATTATTAGCAGCACTAATGGGGTACATAATACTCATACGGCTGTGTGGTTAAGGCCAAACGCTCAGCATGTGATGTTGCGTGGGAAAAAGAGTCTGGAAAGGTGGGCTTGGGTTTTGTAGCCCGTGACTATAATGGCGAGGTCTTATTTTCAAGTTCTCGATTAGAATGTTATGCGAGTTCTCCACTGGAAGCTGAAGCAAAAGCCGTTCTTTGGGTTATGAGTCATGCACTTAATATAGGGTACTATAACGTTATATTCGAGACAGACTCATTGTGTCTAGTTAAGGCGCTTCATAATAAAGTTATCTTGCTAGAAATTGCGAGTCTTTTTTCAGAGATATTGTCCCATTCAATGGCTTTTAATGGTTGTAAGTGGTCTTTTGTTAAAAGGGAGGGTAATAGGGTAGCTCATAATATAGTTTCTTTGGCGTTGAGTTGTTCTAATGAGATTATGTTAGACGGTAGTGTTTCAAGTTGTGCGAATGTATGGGTGACTAAAGATGTAATATTTTCTAATATGGAATGATATTTCTTCCTTTTTAAAATAATAACAATAATAATAATAATAATAATAATAATAATAATAATAAATACAAAAATTCTGGAATTTTGAAATCGGGCCTACGTTTGAAACATGAACTAATCAATATATCGAAAATGATTATGCTTATGGAAATAATTTACTCAAGATTGGCGATGGTCGCCGCGTTGCAGGCGTGCCTGTTTATTCCGTCAAATTTTTTTTTCAGTGGTTGCACGCCGAAGTTCCTCAATGCCATGAGCAAACTGATAGTGATCTCCGTATGGGCATGCTTCAGTTTGTTGCCATTTATTGCAGAATTCAGTCTTTGTCATACCTTGGTTGTACACTTTAAGTTCCAGCAGTTCCTCCTCTTGAAAGCTGTCAACAACTCATCTGAAAATGACATCGCTTTTTAATATTAGAAATTAGTACTTTGACAAACAACCAATTGTAACTGGGTTAGAATTAGAACCATTTCTTCTTCGATTTCTTGTCAGCAATGTTCGTGAATCAGGACCCTGAATTGGAGTACCAGCCTAAACGTAATTGGAATCTAGGCTGGCAGGTGAGTCTACACTCATATCATCAGTAGCTGTCACATAAAAACCAACTCAAGGTAATGTCATTTTCAAATGAATAACTATTACGGCAGTGTATCTAAAAAGACCACACATATAAGCAACGAATATTGTACCTGAGATGGAGTCCGTTATTTATTGGCCCCATCATCATCAGTCAAATCCCGGAAGAATTGGTAGTATCAACTTTCCATTTTCGGAAGCTCTTATTTACCTGGATCCAACGTTACATCTAAAACTACATCAAGTTTCCAGTTTGCAGACCTCTTTTTTTTGAAGGTCTTTTGGAGATGGTCTGAGGGGCAAATGGCAAATTACAGAATCATAATCATGATGTTTGTCTACCTACGCATTAGCTTGATCGACGTCATCGGAACGTTTAATGCATAATACGTTTATCCGATTGAATTTCGAAACATAAACTAAAATCAGAGACCTTATACCTCAGAACAATACAGCAGCGTATATTCCGTGTAGTAAATCAGTTACAGACCAAAGAGGACAATTGGGTTTTACATACTTTTGTATCCAGGTACGTTGAATCCAGTTACCGTTTCATTCAAGATTTTTATACTACTGTCAAACATAGAAACGTGAAGTTAAAAGTACTGTTCTGTTTACGCTAGTTCTAAAGTAAGTGATCAAACTTACTCCAAATCTGTTCTGTATAAAGAGATCGCCTCTGATCACGTTTTTAAAAAGAAATTGCAGAGGTGAGAGTGGAGATTACTTTCTGTCTCACACCACAAACTATATGCCACAAACATTTCTACTCAACCTTCTTCTGTTCTTCGGGTTCAAATACTGGTAGGGTTGCAGGCGTACTCGAGAGTTGCAATCCTGCAGTTAATTTCACGATTATTTAAAAGCATTTCCTTTGGCTGTTTTAAATACATGTACACAGTGCTGATGTTACCTCCGTATGTCTTAACCCAACAGGAACTGGCTGCCATGGCCGTCGGCTTGGCTGCTTTTTCATACTCATCAACGTCAAAACTGATCCTAGCCTTCTCATTCCAGAGAGTGAATCTGACAGTATCTCTTCTGCATATCGAAAAACGTGCCAATTAGCAGTCGTATAAAAGAATCCCGTAAAAGACAAAAACAAAGTGATATGTGTCTAAATACACATATATTTTACATTGTATGAACCCACAAAACGACCAAAAATACACAAATAACCATACAAATGTTACAAATATCATTGAAATGTGTTTTTATGTAATTCAGGTACAAAAAGATTGGAAACAAGTGAAAAGCATGCAAAGTTCACACAATTGTCATTTTCAGTCCCTGGAGTTTCATAAATTGGCAAAACTAGTCCCTGAAGGTTTAAAATGAAAGAAAAGTCAACTTTAGTCCTTGGGAAATCAAACATGTTCACTATTAATCCCTGGATGAAAGTTTTCACAAAATGGCAACTTTTACCCCTCAAGTTTCAAAAATGGCAAATTTAGTCCCTGGGTATTTAAAAAGTGTAATTTATCAAATAATACCCTTGTACTATTCATAATTTACAATTTGAATCCTTTTGATAACTTTTGGGAAATTACACATTTAACCCTTCTAGTTTCAAAAAATTACATAAATGGTCCCTGGAGTTTTAAAAATGGGAAATTATCAAGAATAGTCCTTGTACTAATGATATGTTGCAGGTTTAGTCCCTTGAAGAAAGTTTGGAATGTTGGCAAGAAAGGCCCTTAAAAAATCAGAAATTTCTTAATTGGTCCTTGAGCTTAAAACCAATACAAACCAAATGGATCCTTAGTTTTAACATAAACCCAAAATAATAAACCCAACACCCCTTTTTTATTTCCCTTGGCCCAATCCTTTCAAGCCCAACACACTCCAGCCCATACCACCCTTTTATATAAAACGGGGTTTGACCCCAGTCAAACCCACCCTTTCCCTCCTTCCTCCTCACACAACACTGCAACTCCCATACCACCCTTCCACCTAGCTGGTTTCACCTCCACCTCACTACCAACTCCATTTTCCTGTCTCCTCCACCTCCACAAGTAACCAAGAAGCATTAATTGCTCAGAAAATCCTCCAAGCAACCAAGAAGACATTTGGCGCCAAAAGTTTAATCAATGGCTAGGATGCATCTCAGTGAATCAATGATCAAGATTAGAAGTGGGATTTGACTGGAAACTCAAGTGGATTGCAAAAAGTGTATAAAAGAGGAAGAAGGAAGAAAGGAAACACCACTTTTGGATTAGCCATTAGTCACTGTAGCTCGTATTTATGTTTTCTTTAAATTACAATGTCATTTATCAGCTTTCAATGTTGTAGTAATCCTCAAATTAGTGTAATGGAACATCAATTTCAGTTTTATGTTAAGTTACATTTAAAATTTCATGTTTTGCTTTATTGTCATTTAAATTTCAAGTAATTTAGTTTAATGTTTGATTATGGTTGTTTAATGGACTTCATAGGCCACATAAGCTCCTGACAAAGCTTTTAGATACATTAATACAGTTACAATTTTTAAAATTCAAAAATCACTAAAAAATCTAGAAAATCAATGAAAAATCAAAAATCATGTGTTCTTGATGAATCTGTTTGGAGCAAGGGTAATTTTGGAATGCTTCTGGTTTAGAAGCTTTGTGGAAAGCCTTAGGTAGTGAGTATGGTCCTTGGTTCTATGGTTTTCAGCTTGAGCACTTGTAAGCAATTTTTACCTTTTTATGCATTTTAATGTTTTAGTCATTTATATGTTTTGATCTTTGTTCTTTTATGTTCCTGAGTTGTTATTTAGTTAATTTATAGCTTTATAGTATATGGTTATGTTTTGGAATTGATTGATAATTTGAAAATCCATTATGACTGCCAATTTGCCATATTTTTGATAATCCTAAGTTTGAACTATGTGACTATATGTTTATGCTGAAAAAGGCCTATTTTGACAAATTAGAACCCCTGGATTGGATATTATAGGTTTACACAATCTTGTGAGTTGAAAATCTCAATTTGGTTTCATTAAAGGGTTGTTTGGATCTACTGTTTAATCTGTGCTAAGGGTCTTATATGATGTTGTTCTTGTCTGATGTATGCCACATAAGACATAATTATCTCAGTTAAACCCTAATAACTAGTGTTTACTTGTAAAAAAATCAAATTGACACTTTGAATTTCTTTGCTTGTTCACTGTTTGATTTTATAGATCAATAAGTGATCCTTTGTTTTATTGTTGTTATTTTATTTTGCTGCATGTTCTTCTGAGATACTTAAGGTTTGACAAACCATGAAGTTCAGCTTTATATGCAGTAAAGTCAAAATTAACTTCAATCTCATCTAGGAGATTCACTGTTATGAATCTAAGTTCCATATTCCACATACTAGTGTAATTTTTGTTAATCTTTGTTAATTTCTTGTTCTTGTAGCATAATTTAACATATTCAGTCAGTAATTTAGATTAGAATTTCGTTTTAGTCAACCTTTTATGTTCTTGTAAAAAAGTCAAAATGTTAGTTTTTCTGTTTTTGAATTTAATGTCTAATTTTATTGTGTCTTTGTTATTAAGTTTCTTGCTTAGTATTTTTTAGGTTTTTCTAGTTTTGGTGCTAATCTTGCTTAATATATTTTTGTTAATTTTTATCTTTAATGTTTTAGTGCTTATTTTTGTGCTTATTTATGTCTGTTTTTGCCCTGTCTCACTGCAACAAGCCAATTCCACAAGCACACAGCTTGTTGGATATTGGACTTGTGCATGAGTACTTGGTATCTTTGTGAAGCCCAAGTGGCTTATTGTTTATATGCATGCTTATCTTTCCTTTTTGTAGCTTGTAGAATAGCTTATATCACCCATTTTTTTGTTCCACCAATCTCACTTCACTGAGCAAACAGTGAAGGTGAGTGGTTTTCCCAAGCTTCTAACAAGCTCCTCACTAAGCTTGGGAGTGTGAGCTTTGGCTTTTCACAAAGCCAAGCAAGTCAACTCAAGTTTTCAGTGCTTGTTGAGCTATTATAAGCTTGATTGATAAGTTAGATTTGAGCTTTTTGTTTGCATTAAACTCTCAGTACACTGGATTCCCAGTGTACAATTTGTGCAATAGCCATCTTCAAAAGCTCATTAAAAGCTCATTTGTGATCTATAGCTTGTGTGGTTTAGCTTTATGTGAAGCTTAACCACCAATCTCAATGGTCTTGTGCTTAAATTCCCCCTTGCAGCTCATTTAATAGGGCTGCAAGTAGTTTTAACTTGTCACCATTTTGATGATTATGCTAAGTAATCAACATACTCATGCCTACTTCATAAGCTCACAAAAAGCTTATTCTTGGGACTTAGCTGGTGAGATTTGTTTCTTTTAGAAGCTTATCCACTAGTCTATAGGATCCTATGCTTTATTTCCAATTTGCAGCTTATTCTATAAGCTTGCAAAGAGCTTTTTGTTTGTCCCATTTGATATCAATCACTGAGCAATCAGTGATTTGGTGGTATTTTCACAAGCTTTTCAAAAGCTAATATGTGGACCCCACAGATTGAGATTTAGCTTTTTGAAAAGCCCTTCCACCCATCTTGCATATCCAACTTTCATCTTGGCTTTTTAAGCTTATTTGATAAGCTTAAAAGGCCTGGACATATGACTGCAGGGTGTTTGGATCTTAGTGTTACTGGATTTGCTTATTTGCTTATAACAAGCTCTTTGGTGAATCCAGTGCATTAAGCTTGTACAAATCTGTCCATAATACTTACATACATATACTTTTTACTTTTGTTTCCTCTGTAGAGCTTTTCACAAGCTTTTGCAAGCTTATAACTCCACTGTGAGCTTTTAAGCTTAACTGAATGAGTTATAAGCTTGTTAACAGCTTATTTTTAAGTTTCAAAAATATTTCTTTTTTTTTAAAGTTGTCTATATATTAGTTCTTAATGTTCCTGTAAAGTAAAAAATCAAAAAAAAATAAAGAAAAAAAAGAACAAAAAGGGGGTAGGCAGGCTCGAACCTGAGACCTCCCCCTTTATGACGGTGATAGTGTGTACCTGGATGCCAGTTGCCCTAGGGTCTTTTCTTGGTTATCCTTTGCACCCATTTTTATTTAACCACCAAATGCCCAGTTTGCCTAATACGCAGTTTTTGCTTATTAGATTGCTTATAAATAAGCATTTTGGAGTTTTTATATTTTTTACACCTTTCTGCATATATGTAATATTTGTACAAATTTTTTCAGATTTATTTATTTTCATTTAGTATTTATAAAAAATCATTTTAGTATATATAGTTTTAGTTAAATAAATTAAATTAATATCTTTTACTATATAATTTTAATCTAGGATAACTTTTTATAATTTTTCTAACTTTTATAAGTTATTAGAATTCTGTAAAAATTAATTTTGCAATTATTACTGTTCATATGGTAGTTTTTATAATTTAAATTACTTAAATAGTTAATTAATAAATAAATAGTAAATAATTAATAATAAATACAATACTTGTAAAATAAATACATTTTCAGTTTTAAAATTCATTTTATAAATATATAAGACTTTTCCAATTCATTATTTCATTTATTTAAGTTTATTTTAGATTTTCTTATCATTTAATTCATTTTAAAATACATTTAAATCATTTATAATTAATAATAAATAGGATAATTGTATAATAAATATATTTTTAGTTCCAGAAATTCTTTTATATTATTTTTAACTTTTCTAAATTTTTATTTTATTTTCCTAAGCTTTATTTTACATTTTCTTATTTTTAGGTATTTATTAAATAGTTAATAATTGTTAATAATTCATAATAATTAATTTAATAATCATATAAATAGTTTTTCTTTTCTAATATTAATTTTAAATCATATTAGACTTTTAGAAATTAAATTTGCAATTTTAGAAGGTTGTTTCCTAATTCATTGTATTTTTAATTTCTTTTTAATAATTTTTAATACATTTAATTCATAGTAAATACATAAATAGTTATAATAATAATTTTAAGTTTCTAATAATTTTATTATTCTTTTAGGATTCCAAAAATATAATTTTCACATTTGTGGGAGTTATATTGGGTTAAATTCACTTTTTATTTTGATACGTTTACGTAATTGTTATGTAAACGTATGCATTTTAGGTTTTTAGGTTTTCTTAACTTTATAATAAGTTTGTAAATTATAGTTAAGTATTTTATTTTTATTTAATTTGCATTTAAGCCGCTAAGGCATGCAAATTCCTACTATAGTTAAAATCGTTGATTCGTTTTGATCAATTGGATCTTAGTGTTACTGGATTTGCTTATTTGCTTATAACAAGCTCTTTGGTGAATCCAGTGCATTAAGCTTGTACAAATCTGTCCATAATACTTACATACATATACTTTTTACTTTTGTTTCCTCTGTAGAGCTTTTCACAAGCTTTTGCAAGCTTATAACTCCACTGTGAGCTTTTAAGCTTAACTGAATGAGTTATAAGCTTGTTAACAGCTTATTTTTAAGTTTCAAAAATATTTCCTTTTTAAAAGTTGTTTATATTTCAGTTCTTAATGAGTTTGTAAAGAAAAAAAAAATCAAAAAATAATAAAAAAAAAAATGGCGAAAAAGGGATAGGCAGGCTCGAACCTGAGACCTCCCCCTTAGAAGGATGATAAGTGTGTACCTGGATGCCAGTTGCCCTAGGGTCTTTTCTCATTCATTTCATACACACTTAATCATTTAAATAGCAAACAGCCCTTTTCCCTTATAAGCAGTTTTTGCTTATTTTACTGCTTATTATTAAGCAATTTGGACTTTTTATATTTTTTACATCTTTCTGCATAGATGTAATATTTGTATAAATTTTCTCAGAATTTTTACTTTTCATTTTGTATTTAAAAAAATTCATTTTAGTTTATATAGTTTTAGATAAATAAATTAAATTAATATCTTTTACTATATAATTTTAATCTAGGATAACTTTTTATGATTTTTCTAACTTTTATAAGTTATAAGGATTCTGTAAAAATTAATTTTGCAATTTTTACTGTTCATTTGGTACATTTTATAAATTAAATTAATTAAATAGTTAATTAATAAATAAATAGTTAGTAATAGTTTTTAATTAATAGTAAATACATAAATACTTGTAAAAATAATTTTAATTCACCAATAATTTTCTTATCATTTTAGGATTCCAAAAATATAATTTTCACATTTGTGGGACTTGTATATTACTGAATTCACTTTTTAATTTGTACGTAGACGTTTAATTAAACGTAAACGTACGCGTTTTAGGTATTTAGGTTTTCTTAACTTTATAATAAGTTTGTAATAATAAGTAAATATTTTATTTTTATTTAATTTGCATTTAAGTCGCTAAGACATGCAAATTCTTCTATAGTTAAAAATCGATCATTTGTTTTATACGTTTACTTTTATTTAAACCTAAACGTACGTTTGTAAATCCTTTTACATTTTAGGTTTCTGATTGCACGTTTCTACTGAAATAACTGTGACAGAGCTATTACTATTCACATTCCTAGTGTTAGTCAGTCAGATTCCTGTTTTTCTATATTCAAATAACTTCAACATCACACACATTCGTTGTATTCAGATTATCACACCTCATCAGGACATAAATGACCCGAGGATATAATTTTATACTCCTTGGTAAAATTGCATTCTTCTCCCGGGCCTGCATGGCCTTGCTTTCAAGTCACTTGTCTACCTCGTTACGGTCTTTCATTCACAAGTGGAAGGTTTGTGTGACGAGAAGTGGCTGAGGAACAAAAACATGTGTGGTCTGGGAGGGATCACAAAGCTTACTCTAAGTTTCGGAGCATGATATCCCTCCACACCACCATTTTTTTAGTCACATTTCGAGTGTCTCGCACGTCTCCAACATATGAAACACATCCAATATAATCTGCAATTTGGGAATGTGAAGTGAGAACGAATATTGCAAATTCGTTGATGGCAGCGGTTATATAGACCTGTTAGTATTGCGTTTTATGTACTTCAATAGATTATTCGACGCAATCTTACCTGCTCATCAAGTAATATAAAGCTCAAAGTTGGTTGCCTTGCTCCCCTCGTGGATGTGACTGTCCACTTACGATACACTTTAACACGCACGGCTTTGCCAATGTCTGATGGCTTCAGGCTGGTTACGCCAACGCTTTCGAGGTCTGTCATAGGCCTTTTTCCTGCATACTTTGCTATGTTTGCTAACGCGGTACTACTCAGACATTTTCCTGCGAAACAATAAATAAATGGAGTCTGTTAATATACATGACAGCACGAAATCAGCAAATAAACTTTGCAAGTAACAAAAGCATTGAAGATGCACAGTGTATTAAAACAAATGGTACATAATATTTTATCATACTGGGAGCCAGGCTAGTTCAGATTTACCTTAATGCGTTAAATACATTGATATTACATAGGAATCGATACATGTACATTCTCTCTGTGAACAGACATGGTCTCTTTCGGGTCCTCGAACTCTTGTCCTAGAATCAAGCTAACACATAACCTAAAAATTAGAAGCGGTGGAAACTGGTAATGCCAATACTCAAGAGGGCTCGTACCTGAACATTTAATGTAACCTGATGTTGGGATTGTTAATACGCGAAACTTGTCCCTTTCTAAATCTCGTCCCTTTCTAAATCCTATTATGACTACGGGCCGACAACCCATCCTTCAAGAGCCTCCTGAAAAGAACAAATGAAAATGTTAACGCATCAATAATATGAAGAATAGCAAATATTATAGACTTAAAAGACCAAAAGGAACATCCTATACATAAAGAACACAATTATAATTTTGTTTTGTATATAACAAAATTATAAGCGCATAAATCAAACATCCTATACATAAAGAACACATTTTTACAACTTAATTTAACCCAATGAAACCTGTTAGTACAGAAACGACAGCTGTAAACAAAGCCAAACCTACGAAAGGAGAACCCCCGCGGCAATTTCTTGAACACAACTTCCAAACCTGAAACTTGTAAGAAAATAAATTAAGCATTAAGCAAGCTAAATCGCCTATAACATACTTAAAAACCACCAAAAATTCAAGTAGACCTGATATTGAAATAAAAGGTTATGTCAAAAGCTATTTTCAACTTATTAACTTGTCGGCCATAGGGTTTTCTTAACAAATAATTTTATACATTGTCAATGATCATAAACTCACTTAACAAATATACTCATATGAATTCCACCATACCGACATTAACTAAGCATAAAGTCACAAATTTCATAGTTAAAACATAAGGAAAATTTGAAAAAAGAGCAAATAGTCAAAACCCATATCAGAATAAGCATAAATTCAAAACCTTTAGAACTAAAAGTCACTAAAGATTGTGAAATAGCAACGAACCTACAAAGCAATATTTCAACAAAACATAGCCATATTTACCTCCGTGTTACTATCTGCAAGTCGGTAAAAACACCATCTCCATTTTTCTTGCAAAAATATTCCGAAAGTCTTTTACGCAAAAAACCCGAATCATCTCAGGGCCTAATTCTTCCCCATCTTGTTCGTCGTCTCTCTGCACCACCTACATCAGCAAAAAAGTAGAACCGCTATGGTTTGTGTGTAAAGAGAATCGGTGACTGCGTGTAGTAGATTCTAGAGAAGTGTAGTGCTAGGGTTTGTGTGTAGCGGAGTATTATTGAAACGAATTGGGGGATTTATTAAACAGGCCATTCTGCCAGCGCTAAAACGTAAAATGGACTAAAACTGGGCCCAAAATTTTGGCGGGAAAACATGCGCATGAAACGGCGTCGCATGCTACTAGGTTTAATATAAACCTTAATTTAAGGTTAACCGAATATAAAAGCATATTAAAAGAAGAAAAATGATTGTGCTAATAGAAACAATTTACATTTAAGTTTAATCGCATATATCTGAAATACTAAGGCGCGTTTGGTATGCTGTCATGAATCACAATGGGTATGAGTTTGATAGTAATGGTGGGCCCCTCAACTATAATAGATCAATTCCTTACTATTTTGTAGTATATGAAGTATAGAATAAATCTATCATTCATTCCCATAATAGTGGACCTCTCATCTTAAACAAACATCATGTATCACTTTTATAATCATAGTTTCATTCCCATAGTAGGATACCAAACGCACCCTAAATGGGCCAACTTCATAAATATGCTAAAAAGGAAGCATACAACCAATTATTTAGTCGACAATGATCCATTGAGAAAAATAATTAAAATGAGAATAGTGGTAAATAATTGTAG
Organism: Artemisia annua; assembly: GCA_014162995.1. Classification (NCBI taxonomy): domain Eukaryota; kingdom Viridiplantae; phylum Streptophyta; class Magnoliopsida; order Asterales; family Asteraceae; genus Artemisia; species Artemisia annua. Next base: position 32,277 of record LBNU01024986.1, on the reverse strand, counting down.
CAACACAATCTAAATAAGAAGGAAAATTTTTTGAAGAATCTATTTTTGTAGGTGCATCTGAAATACATGATTGTGGTTACTTATCATAATTCTCATTTTAGTTATTCTTCTCATTTTATCATAACTCTTATTTAGTCATGCGAAAAGAGAATGGACATAAAATAGTAGCAATACAAGTGCCAAATATTACCCTTGAAACTTAAAGTATTTACACAAACTACCTTGACTTTTGGGGGCAGAAACCTTCCCTGCCCCTTAATAGTTCCGCTAGTAGTGACTGTCATGCAGTGCAGATAGTTGATAACTTGTATGATAAGTAGTATCACAATTCATTAAACGTGTATCCATGTAACCAATGTTTTGAAAAACGGACCGAACCGGCCTGTTCAACTGTAAAAAAGACATGAGATGGTTCCGCCGGTTCACTGGTTCAACCGACAAAAACCGAAAAAAAACCAGGAATCGAATGAAATTTAGTTTGCTTGCCGGTTTATTTTTTAAAAACATTGAATGTGTAAAAATAATTAGATGAAATAAGAAGAGAAAATAAGCATACTTCACATGTCATGCTCTTACCTAGTTAACAACATAAGTAGGAAGTAATATAAGAATGCACAGCAATACACTAATTTTATTAGTACATCTTGAACTTGCCTAAAAAACTAGGTAGAATTTATTGATTATTGCATCTTTTCTTACCATAACGATAGAATTGTAGAGAGGATGTGAATAAGGTTTTTTTTGACTTCTTCAAAGTTTATCAACTTCAAGTCTTAAAGAATTCGAGTGGTGAAACAATCAAACAACACACACACACACACACACACACACAGAGAGAGAGAGAGAGAGAGAGAGAGAGAGAGAGAGAGAGAG
>LBNU01024986.1:0-31270 GCA_014162995.1 Artemisia annua | reverse complement strand
AGAGAACAAGAAATGCCATTGGAAGTGATCGTAAGGATATACTTGTTAGGGTGCGAATAATTGTTGGTAACCCAAAAGCACAAATCCTAGGTTGGAACATTGTTAGGGTGCGAATAATTGTCGGTAACCCACAAGCACAAATCCTTGGAACAATTTAGGGTATTTTCAATTTGGGAAGTTAGAAAATGAGTGATAAAGTTGACTTGAGTATTAAAAGGGGACGAATAAAAAGACCAAAACACCTCTCACGTGCGTAGCACTTAACGGAGAAATAATTGTACCGTTTGTCTTCAGAAATGTATAGTAACTCTTTTACTAATAGAGGGATAATGTGCCAACTTATTGGCCATAGATATATGGTTTGGCAAACAACAAAAATGTATTTTGGACTTAAGGTAAAACCACTAAAACAACATATAATATGAACTGCGGAATTCACATGCTTATAAATTTCACCATGTGGGGTTGATGTACTTTTGGAATAATGAATCGGCTAGTATAAGACTAGTGTTGACAAATATTCGATCAGTCATTGTTTTTTATTCCTTAGAAAATATTTTTAAATATCAACATCATCAACACTATATATATTATTTCCAATTTGGCTACAGGCATTGCTTCTATTCGACATTATAGAGAGCTTGTCAATACCACAAGAGGCTTATGCGTCATTCCGAGGTGATGTCTAGTATATACGTTGTTCAAAGGTTTTTATGCTTTGTTTTGGAGCGATTTCCTGCTGTTTCCGATTGTTCATGGAGGATATGTTGCCAATATGCTCTTCTAGCATAGAGTTTTAACATGACAAATATACATTCATGATTCATGTTTAAGTGGTAGCCGAGATGGCTAGAGACATGTGTTCCTAAGTTTCTTATCTGGATGCTAAATTATAAGATGTCATAATTTGGTTCAATTTATACAAAAACATTCTAATGTGAATGATATTTTTTCACGATAGCTTAAACGGGTGAAAGATAAAAATTAACTACAAAGAAAACATGCTGTACAAACAAAGAAAACATTTGAGATGGCTTTGGTTATCTAACCGGCTTCGATCAATCAAGCGTTCCAATTCTTGTCTAGTGTTTCGCAGAAAGTCCAACCAAAACAAGAGGAAAAACACATTATATCTTTTAACCTAGTCCAACTTTATGAAAGCTTTAATAATGTGTTTATATACCTTGGAACATATTATTGCATCATTGAACTAAATTCAGATTACATGGTATACCTTATGTTAAGACAAAATAATTCTGAAGAAGATCCAACAACAATGAATGACAAAGAAAGGTCCCCCACTGTATTTACATATGTTGGATAAATCCTGGTCTGGCAGTACCTAAAAAATTAAAGTCATCACCAACACCACTGGTCAACCTCCACTAGCTTCACCTCTCTCAATTTACTACACACAAATACAAAGTGATTCCTCTTATAGCAACTTTATATAAATTAAGCCATTATCATATTGTCATATTGCCACACACCACTGCCTTAAGACAGGCTTTACAGTATGCTAATTAATTTTTTTGTTTAAGTAGTTTAATCTTTCATTTGGCTTTTAACAAAATGACACATCCATATCAAATCTATACAGCTATCCTTACTGAAGATTTTTGTCATAGGTGACATGAATAAAAAAGTGATATGGACACTACAGAATTCATTTTTCTGGTCCCAAACATAGACGTATGATGTATGCCATTCCGCTATATATAGATGATTAAAAGTAAGAGGCTGAAATTTCGATCTACTTAAATAGATCTTTGTTTTGCCAGCACACAAACATATTCATCTTCATTATATGATAAATAACGATGTAAAAAAGAACTACTGAAAGAGGATTCAAAGCAAAAATACTTGCATGTTTTTCAAGAGTTTCGGTTAATATACAATATATGCACTTCATCATATTAAGTTTCTCATTTTGCACATTTTAAGATTTGACAACCTTCTAACAAGCTAAAAGAAATGTGAAAGGATTAGCATTTTGGTGACATAAATTTGAAACGAATACGTGGGCAGAATAATTAATCCAAAAAAAAAAAAAAAATAATAATAAAATAAAAAAAATTACATAGGACTCTTAGAGTCTTAGGCTGGTCCTCGGTATACAGAAGTACTTGTGGGTTTGTGTTTGGAAAAGTGGAAGATTTTGGTGACAATGAAGGGGGGTAAAGCTGGTATTACAATGGACGGAAGATCATGTGTAGATAGATTGTTTGTAGGATATACTTGGCTATAAACGACATCTTGCATTGTTAGTTGATGGTATTCGACTATTTCTCTCAAAAAGCGGTTTTCCCGGGCATAAACTGAGTTTTCCTGTGCTAACCGAGCTTTTTCTGCTAAAAGTGACTCCAGTAGTCCAGTTGGAGCCGTATCTGCCATGTAAAATAGAAGATTTCAATCAAATTTTAAAGTAAAAGATTTTATACAAACATATAAAAAGGAGTCAAATGGGTTGAGGAGGTCATATAAATTGAAAGTCATCTGATTTGTGAACATGAAACAGATTAATTGTTACTTAAGGTAAAAAAGAGAGAAGAACAAAAGACTCTTTTGTGGGATAAAAAGAATTTGACCCGCCCGCATTTAATCTACGCGGAAAATTTATCCATTTTGACCCGGATGGCTTAATCTCCAAGATTCCTTATAATGTGGTTACTAAATGGTATTGGTATTTCATATTTTTTTTAAAGTGACTATCAAATGCACGCTACCATATCGATTAGTTGAACAATGTAAGTGAAATGGGACAGGAAAACAATGATTTGAATATTTGATGCTTTAATATAAAATTTCAGTCACATGCTAACATGTGCTGAATGACGATCGCATATCTAGACAGGATGCAAATGCAGAAATTCTTACAGGTAGAACAATTTTCAGTAATTAATTGAAGGTAATAATCATTTGCCAAAATTTTGTTTCTATATGTTTGGGTAGGGGTGGGAAAACTCGGCTTGGACCAATAAAACTAAAAAACGAAACCATTTAACATTGACACGACTGAAGATAATGCTAAAGAAACCAGACAAACCAAATCTTCATCTTTTGGGTTGTCTCCATCTCCTCCACTACTCTCCCTAAGGATTATATTTTCCTCTTCTAACTGACCACAACGCTCCTTTGCAAAAGCAAGATCAGCCTTGACGGTTTTCAGCTCACCTAGTAGAAGCTTTGCTTTGGCAGCCATTGCCATTGAAACCTGTGATGAAAACCAAAACACATATCATGTATCTTTACATAATCAGTCTTCCCCCTATTTATTCTTTTAGTCTATGTTAAAAAAAATCAGTGCATTGTATATTACGTCCTAAGATATATTATTGATAGATTGCAATTGACACCATAACCTAAGCATACATGACAATAAAAGTGGAAAATGGGAAGGTCGGGCCGGTTGAGTAATGGGTCAAACATGTTTTGAGATTAAAGTACAGGTCAATATGGGTTGAGTTGACAAACTACGTTCAGTCCATGTTTTANGCAACGTTTAGAAGAATTTTGACCCATTTGGAAAACTCAAATCCACCCATTTTTCATTATATTGGTTATAACTGCCACATCTACATGAGGATATTATCACATAAACCAGTGACACACGGTCACCACCTTACGTCTCGAGATGCCTTTAGTTGAATTTCCACATCAGTCTGCGTCTGGGGTTGAGTTTGCGTACGCATATGCTGAGATAGTTTACTACTTCCAATATTAGAAAATGTACTTTGAGTTTCGGGGATTCCACTCTTTTTCTTTAACTTCAGTTTGCGTGTTTCTTGAATTATGTCTGCAGTTTTGTTCTCAACAATTGTCCCACCCTCCCGGTGAATGCCATAAATTGTATCAAACAGAAATTTTTGAGGGAACGTAAAATGTATGAAAATACAAACTAGTTAATGTTGCAAGTGCACAACATTATTTTTGCTTCGAAAAATGTGCTAAAGATCGATTTTTTACAGCATTTGGATGTCTACTTGTCTAGTGATTCATTATTATTTGGATACAGTAATAAGACATTTACCTCAAGAGCATCACCAATTGTACCACCAATGAACTAAAGATGATGCAATTGCCCCTAAACCCTTCTGTAATCCAGGATTTTCTGGCTTTTGCTGATTATCAGGCAACTGATGCTGACTAGAATACTGAAAATGACGAGAATAATAAAAATCATGTTATGCATTTGTGTTATCTAGGATTTTCTAAATCAAGTTATTTTAAATTCAGTACTAAAAACGGAGAAAGGACTCAGTTGAACTCTTTTATTCGTTACCTGACCCTTTGTCATATTGTTGGGACTTGGGAGGCATCATCATCCTCAACGATGGACCGGGCTTTTCTAGCCAAAACACCCCAAAATCGACACCTGGGTTTTTCCATATCCTTCATATATGTATAATCATATGTCACAGGATCGTCCTATAACAGCATAGACACTTGTTAGGCTGTTAGCTCATCTAAGAAAATGGACAATTACTTCAACAACATATGGTTACTTTTAATGGTATTGAACAGGCCAATAACAAGAACATATATGCTCGCTTCATTTTTAACCTAAGCTATCTACAAGTCTCCAAGCACAAGTGTCATGGTAACAAAACAAAGAAAACTAAATGTTGCCGAGAAGAGAGTTGATTACTGATCATCAAGGATCTATAAACCACCGTAACTAAAATTTTCTCACTTACACACACATATAGAAGCTTGGTGTGTGTATTGTTTTCCACAAAATATTTTGTACAAAACAAAGAAAATAGAGATTACGTTCAAAACAAACTTTTCCCAACACATTCTCTACAAAACACAAAACACGCATTTCCCAAATTAATAAAAGAAACTACAAAACACAATTTTTTTGTGTTTTCTTTGTTTCCCTTGTAACTCCATTTCTTTTCTTCGTAATAGAAAACAAATTAGATAACATATATACGAATTTAGCAACAACAAAAGTCAAATCGAGACCCTTACTTGATAAGCAGTGGTGGAAAACCTTGGTATGTAGTGGTGGCGGTTGACGGCTTGATGCAATAGGAGAGGAGAGGACCGTACGTAGCGGCGATATGGGTGATAAGTATTAGTCTGAAAAACGAGAACGATTGTTGTGAGATGTGAAAATTGAGGGAGACAAATGCTTTCAAAACATGGAGACAATAACCTTTTTATAGCTTTTGGGTTGTTTATGAAAATTGAGGCAACGAAAAGTTTTATTTTATTTTATTTTATTTTATTTTTATTTTTTTATTTTTTTTTTTTTTTGTTAAAAGGGACCTTCTACCTTGGTAAAATATATTAACCAATAAAATATTGAAAGTACAATGGAATGTGGCTGAAGTACCACATTAACCTCAAGCAAACGCTTGAACTACCCTAGATCATTTATGACAGGCCATAAATGAACCACTAACTACCAACAACTAGAACAATCAATAAACAACATAAGATGACATGCCAATATTATGAAAAAACAAAACAAAATAAACTACTACTTCCCAGCACGTCCTTGAAGCTTGAACTCCTTGAATTGTTCCGGTAAGTCGTTTACTTGAACCGCATACTCATCTGAAAAATAATCATCTCCCAAATAATCATTCGGCTCATACACCTCATCCTCATCACTGTCAGAAACAACTACTTCACCCACCTTAAAAAATGGGTTACCCCTCTTCCATGCAGAAGTACTCGGAGAAGGGATAGTAGACTGCTCCAACGCCTTTTTTGTTGCAAAAGTACTAGAAGATGGCAAAGTAGACGACTTAGAAGCCTCTCCCGGCACCTGCGATGCCATGATACTAATAGGCTGATCTTGTGACCCCTTACCATTGCTAACAAAACAAAAAAGATCCTCATCCACCAATGACTCCAAGATACCGAAAGAGTTAGAAGACTGTGGGTCCTTACCAGATTTAACATTTGAAGTAACTTACTAACTTACTACTAGCTTATATGTTGACCTCTTCTTTAGCAGTTTTTAAAATGATTTTTTTAAGTACACATGCATGCTCAATTCAATGGTTTAATTTCATTGTTCATCATGAAAGTTATCTGATAAATCTATAACCTAAGGAACACACAAATAATGATTACCTTAAAACAAAATCGATGTATATGGTATCATCTCACGTACAATGTATCTTTCGAAGTTAGTGTATCTACTCTGATGTATTCTGGCTTACTGCTTTAGTCCAATCAGTTGGTGAACTTGAATTTGGCCAACAGGTTTGTTAACACAGTGTAAAAATATATATAAGGTTTTATAATTTGTTTATAATCATATTTGACGAACTGCTGTTGTCAAATGACTGGCAGAGTGTTTCTTTTCTATCACCTCTTGTGAAACGCATCGATCGGCTATTGCAGTTTGACAGGTGCATTATTACTCTCATTAGTCACACAGTATACGATACATTGTTGGACAGTAACACAACGTATATGGCGCCGTATGTCGTCTAGTCTGGTGAGTATCGAAATGGTATGTGAGAGTGGGGAATAAAACATTGGTTTGGGGTGAGTATTGTTTTGTAATCGAGTGATTATGGGGACCATGATCTTATAAACCTTTAAAAGATATTCAATAAAAGTGAAGAACAAGTGAGAGTAGTACCGGTTTGGGTGACCGGTTTTAAGTAGTTAAGCAAGCCCAAGTGAGAGTACTACCGGTTTGGGTGACCGACCGGGAAGTCCTCACCTGGGAACCACAAGCTCTAATGATATCAGGCGAATCGGGAATAGGAGTGGGGTTATCCCCTAAGGAGAGGCTCGCGGTTGGTATCTCTGCCCGAGGATGCGACACTAACTCGAGCCAACAACTAACAACTAACATCTAACAACTAACCCGCCATTAAGAAAAAAATAATAAAAAAAAATAAAAGTGAAGAACAAATAAACACCTACGTACACTCTCTCTTTCTTTTTTCTCCTACCTCTCTCTAAATTTCTTCCGACCAAACTCCAGTGTTTCTAAATAATAATTCTGGCGGTCGGTTTCGGCCGGCCATCTGGACCTCTTTTGTACTGCCCCTTTCTTTCAATAAAAATCCTTACCCACAGATCTGTCATCTCCCATCTGTCGCCGCTCGCTGCCGCCACTGTTGTTCTGATCAGATCAGTTGCCTCCCGGATTCCTCTGCTCAGATCTGTTGCGGTCCGCCACCGATGGCCTGATGCTGCCTTAGGTTTCGACTTTAAATCTGTTAGGTTTAGGTCTGGCTCCTTTATGGATGCTTAGTTTTATCTTCTTTGTATATTTTATGTACTTTATGTATTTTTGTCAAGCTACACCTTCATATGGTTATGTATACCAAAAGCTCATTCTGGTGATTCCCCCCACCTTTGTATGGTGTTGCTGTAGTCTGTCACAACTATTATAGTGTATGTTTTGTTTTGGCTTAACTTGTTACCNGCTAGTTGAAGAACAATTCTAAATTCAACATCTTATCATATATTTTGGACATTTAAAATATCCAAATTCTACGATTTGGATATTTTAAATGTCCAAAATATAGGATTTTTGGGTTTTTGGATTATCATATATATCCAATCTGAAATTTCGAATATCCAAATTTTGAACATTCGCTATTTTAGATAGGATTTCGAATAGAGGAAATGACTACCCAAAAATATGAAATATGAACTTTTGGATATACGGCTTTGAACACCACTAATTCATGGTATGAAAATTTTATAAGATGAAGAATTTTCATTAGTTTTATAAGGAATTCAAACAAGTTACTATTAACTTAAGCAAACCCATTCATACGTACAGAACTGGTTCCATTCTCAGTTTTCCAATTTAAAATTTTGAGACTTGTAGTATGCATAAATTATCGTCGCTTGAGATTTTTTTTTGAGAAATCCACGTACAACCATTCTTCTGGTAAGTGAGTTTTAGACGGCTAAAACATCACTACGTACAATTACTCATTTAAAATGTGCATGCCCCTTAGTACGTGTAAAACGAATTCCATTGTCACGGTGCCAATGAATAACCCCCATAACTTCTGTCAATAGCTTATCTTCCTTCAACATATCACAAAGAATCAACATCTGTTCTTTAGATAAGTGTGTTCGAGACGGCTCAAACTCACGTCGATCTTTTGTTGATTTTCAGACGGCTGAAAGGTGATACGGGACGCGGCCCTAATGGAATAGTTTTTTTTTAAGCTTAATACTGAGGGTGAAATCCCCCAACCATGGTGTCCTAACATCCCCATTTATTTGAAAACTCGTAAGGAGGCTTGTGTTGCCTCCAAGAGTTACCATGGTTTCTTTACCAACATATAGTTGGGGGTGCAAAGACTGTATATCTACATCTTTCACATGCATACTTCTAATATTCCAAAGAGAGTATGCAATGAGATTGGATGCACAAATACAAAGAACGACAATGAGAATGACATAGCGGCTATTTTTCAGCCGCCCCAACCAGTTGTACTCCCTTGGAACGTCTTCCGTTGCCTGTGTAAAACAAAATAAAGCAAAAATATTACTCCGATATTTTAATAATGCAACTGATGAATACACATATGGGATAACTTAAAAGACTAATTATGCTAAATAGGGAGAAGTGACTTACTATGGTATTTTGCATTTCGGCTTCAGTAGCAGGAAACACACAAGAAGAGTCGGTAACATTTAAAGCTACTTGTGCCATTTCAACTATCTGTAGAAATAACAAGGATGCTCGTTACTGCGCTTTGCTGTGGGGATTAAGCAGCTAACCTTAGTTTTACAATTGATTGCAGCTAACATTAACTATTGTCTCACATTATGATGGTACAATTATATACACACATGGTCACCAATAAATGAGACTTTTAGTTAACGAAGGCTTAATAATAAGCAAAATGAATATATTTCATTCTCCGAGCTACAATTCTAAACATTACCATACACACATATATATTATCTATTAAAAAAGATTTATAAACTTCATATTAAAAATTTCACTTAAATAGGTCCAATCACCGGTTAAAGTCAGTAGAAAAATAACGATTCACTTATAACAAATAATTCATATTATTTTCATTCAGTTTAAATCGTGTTTAATCCTCAAATTCTTAAACTTTTATTATTTTTCGTTTATAACCCATAATTTTTTTTATCACTATGTGTCGCTATAAAAGCTCGTTGCTATACGCGGATACTCGTCTAGTAGTTTCTAAATGTTTAAACGTTATCTTCGGATATAAGATAATCACAATCATCTCCTATATAGGATTTTTGGGTATCAATGCAGTTTTTGGATTATCATATGTAATCCATTCTGAAATTTCGAATATCCAAATTTTGGACATTCGAAATTTTAGATAGGATTTCGAATAGAAGAAATGACTACCCAAAAATCTTTCGAATATCCAAATTTTGGACATTCGAAATTTTAGATAGGATTTCGAATAGAAGAAATGACTACCCAAAAATCTGAAATATGAACTTTTAGATATACGGTTTTGAACACCACTATAATTCATGGTATGAAAATTTCATAAGATGAAGAATCTTTAGTTTTATAAGGAATTCTAACAAGTTATATATTAACTCAAGCAAACCCATTCATACGTTTAAGAACTAGTTCTTATGAGGTTTCCAATTTAAAATTTTGAGGCTTGTAGTATCCATAAATTATTGTCACTTGATATTTTTATTTTCAAAAAATCCACAAATAATTTATGGATACTACAAGTCTCAAAATTTTCAATTGGAAACCTCAGAATGGAAATAGAAACACTGTAACAAAAATATGTGATCATAGGTAAGCAAAGTTATCCATCTTTATTTAATATGCATTGATCGTTTATCAATCATATTACGATGTTCAAATCAAATATACATGCGTCAAATTTGTTCCACGGGCTTTATGTAAAAATGCATAACAAAGGTCTTCTCAAATTATCGACAAGTTCAGCTACACGTCTTTCCCTTTTCAAGATAAATCAAAATGGACAAAACAATCTTGACGGTGGTAAAGAGTCTTTTATTAGTTACGGAGTATCTTACATATGGTTTAGAAAAAGGAAAAAAAAATAAAGTACGAGTTGATTGTTTTTTCAAAAGTACACGTTGTTAATTGTTTTTTTAGGAAAATTACGTAGAAGGTGGTAAAGAAGTCTTTTATTACTACGTATTGAAAGTAGAGATGTGTGCATCTCTTTTTTATTTGTTTACAAATACCTGCTAAAAACTCACAAGTCACAAACGGTTTTATACAAAAACAAACAAAAACCCGTACTGTTCCTGGCGATCAGCAGTGTTCCAAAGCGCCATCCATACGTACTTTTACTGTAAGTGTGTTAATTATTGCACTGAGTTTATTGAGACATTGTTTTGTGGTAGCGTCGTTATCTTTAATTAGTAGGGCTCAAGTATATTTGTGAAACAAGCCCATCACTATGATGTTTAGGATCGTCAAAACATGCATGTGAACACAATTTGCAGTCGAACACTTTTTTTCTCCACTGAAAATGTTGCGCTTTTTAATTCTAAGAACTAAGAAGGATGATCCTAATCTGGAGAAGTGTCTCAAAAAGGCCGGCAAGTTACACCATGTGTTTTGTTGCTATAAGTGTATATCTGCTCATCCATGTGTTTTAAGTAGTTAATAGGTGCGAATGGTAAAATGTATGTAATTAGGTTACACCTTCATTTTACGCATCAATATGCATGTTATTGAGATGTTTTGAAGTAGTTGTTATTACAAGCTATGTTGATATAGTATAAGTTGCACACACCGATGAATATAATGACATGTTCTTAATAGTATGCAATTAGGTTACACCTTAATTAGTTTAAATATTTAACATGCGCACAGTATATCTGAGCTTGCTGTTCTGTTTTGATACATTTATATAAGTTATTATAAAATATACCTACTAGTAACTGATTTCTTTTGAAGCATATACAGTTAGCAAGGTTACACAGTTTCTTAGTTCAAGATAAAAGGCTTTCCTCAGAATAAATGTTACTCCTACAAAAAACATGTGAGGATCACAGGATTCCAATGAGATGTAGTAACTGTTGTTCATACGTTTAATGGATTTACATAAATATATCGGACCAACAACCTAAGGCGAAAATATGAAATGAGACGTTTTAGACAATAGATTTTTATTATTAAATTTAATTAATTTAAGGGACTTGTCAATAATTAGTTATATCACAAGTTTGGATATCCGAAATTTGCGATGTTGGTTTTTATATTAGACCTATTATTTTAGCAGCAGACTCAAGAGCTTGGTTCGGGGGCGTTTGGTTTCTAGGTCGACTGTTGTGAGAGTATGTTTTGCGATCAAGTTTTGGGCAGCAAAAAGAGTGTTTAGTTTTGAGGATTTTTTAGAAACTGAAGTTCAGCAAGGTAGTCTTTGAGGTTTTAGTTTAAACTTCGCAAAGTGTTGGTATTTGCTGGAAGCTTGCGTTGCAAGAGGTTTGCTCGCCTCGGTTTTGGACAGCAAAGACACAAGGTTTTTTTTCAAGCAACGTTGTGTTCTGGTTTTGGCGGTTTGTCCAAATCAGAAGGTAGACACAAGGTTCGTCTTTGGGATTTTCGGTTTTGAAGTCTCGAAAGGTGTCGAGGTTGCTTGTACTACACAAAGGTTATTAGTCGATAGAAAAGGGTCTTTAAGCTTCAGGTTATTTGTCCAGGTAATTGCGACAAGGAGAGGCTTCAAGAGGTTGTTTTGGTGTTCGTTTTTCTGGGCAAAAGGGTTCTTAAGTTTTCGAGTTGTCGAGGATTATCGACACGGGTCAAAGAAAGCTTAAAGGTTGTTGGTTTTCAACATATAGAAGATCGACAGGTTACATGTTTCGGGTTTTGGTTTTTGTCAGGTTATTGACGAAAAAGAAAGACAACATCAGTTCTTGTTTTTCGGTTTTGAGAAACAAGGTTATACTTCAAAGTAAGGTTGTATATTCCGCATTCTAGTTTCCATGTTTGTTGGTGAATTTCCAACATCTATAATTTTTGGAGAATTTTTATGTGAGTTCCAAAACTAAAAATTTTATAAAACTCAACTTTTTAATAAATTCTAATCAAATTTTCGGATATCCGAATACATATATTTTTTCAACACCCACAACACAAATAAAGAAATCCTAAAAAGTAAGTTGAATATTTTGTCGAAAAATAATAAGATTACATAACATGTGTATAAATATGAGATATGCGAACATATATGAAATAAAGTAAACTAACTTTACGAATTTATTTGTAGTGTTAGCTAAATAAATATATGTTACGAATATTTAATACACGTGTCTTTACCTTCTTTAATCTTTTGGATTTTGATGATTATTTGTATCAAAACTAATGTGTATATTTTAATACACGTGTCTTTAACCTTTTGAACAAGTATTACTATGTAACCTGATCGTTCGGATCCAATTAAGGACTTCCCTGACAAGGTAATAACATTCTTTAAGTAGCTTGCATTACTTTCATTTCCACTTATGCATCAATTAGTCTGTTGTTAAACTTTTAGCCTTTTAGGTTTCGTTTTGTTTTTGGTTGTCCATTTTAATGACTTTGTTATGAATAGGTGTTGGGGTTGCACTTGATTAAAACTTAAAAGGTCTGTTTAGTCAATTAAGACAATAGCTTGGTAACCATGTAATATTAAGGATCATAAGGAAACAATGTCCATTATTGTCCATTTCTTTCGCCATCACACTAAACAAAAAGTCATGCACAATCTCTTTCACAAGCTGGTTTGTATTTGCAACTTCCTGTTTCCACATATTAGCAACTTTATGTTTTCGTATCATGCGTTAAGAGCTATAAAGGTCTAGCGATTGTTATTTGGGACGAAAAGTTAGTCTCACAAATACTAAAACAAACGTTGTATAGAAACACTACAACCAAAAATAGGTAAGCATTGTATAGAAACACTGCAACCAAAAATAGGTAAGCAAAGTTATCTAACTTTATTTAATATGCATTGATCTTTTATCAATAATATTTCTTTGTACGATGTTCAAATCAAATATACATGCGCCAAATTTGTTCCACGGAGGTAAATCAAAATGCATAACAAAGGTCTTCTCAAATTATCGACAAGTTCAGCTACACGTCTTTCCCTTTTCAAGATAAATCAAAATGGACAACACAATCTTGACGGAGGTAAAGAAGTGTCTTTTATTATTTATCTTACTAGATTTGAAGGATAAAATTCAAATCGTCACGTATTGCATAATGGTTTTAGTTATCTTACTATATTTGGCTAGGATTTTCGAAATGTAAACTTAATTTGTCTTTTCAAATCTTCACGTACTCTCACTCTCTTATTAGTATGAGTTGATTGTTTTTTCAAATCTTCACTACTCTCTCTTTTATTTTCTATATAAGATTATAATATAATCTCTTTTACTAACACAATTAAACCGATCGATATAAATTTACAATTGTATAAACCTTAACCTTAAAGGTTTATACAATAACACATCATTAATTTTTAGACTTTTTGATATTATAAACCTACATTCACTATAGTAACCTTTACAACTTTATAAAATGTCTTATATAACAAATGTATTAAATGTATTGAATTTATAAAGAAGTTCAAAATTTAGGACCTCTTCATGCCACAATGTATCTTTTGAAGTTAGCGTATGGTATTGGACAGTCACACAATGTAATACGATATCATCGTTGACAGTAACACAACGTATATGGCGCCGTATGTTGTCTAGTCTGGTGAGTATCGATATGGTGAGAGTGGGGAATAAAACTTTGGTTTGGGGTGAGTATGGTTTTGTAATCGAGTGATTAATTATGGGGACCATGATCTTATAAACCTTCAAAAGATATTCAATAAGATTAAGTGAAGAACTAAAAAGGCAAACCAATTACGCAAGTAATTTTTTCTAAAATGCTAGTTGAAGAACAATTCTACAATTTAAAACTTTTATGAAACGCAAATGCACACACGTCATGCACTACACGTCTATACACCTGTGTTTCAACTCAATTATTTGGAAAAGTTTATACCAATTAAATTAAGTTTTAGGTCACGTATATATCTTGTTTTTGCTAAAAAAGATATGATGTAATTTATCCGCAATAATCTATTTCTTAAATTATTAAAAATCCACAAAAAGAAAAAGGTAGAAATTCCAACCAAACTCATCTTAGCCGCCACAAAATCATTAACACAAAAACATGCTGATGGTCAATGTGTTTTCGATTTTTCGACGAAAAAGGTGTAAGTTTGTGTTATTGCTTTTCTTGATTTTGATGTATGTGGTGTTTGGATTGCTTATTGAAATTAATCAATGTGTTTGAAACAGATGATATAATCCTTTTGTAGAGCAATATACTATCCGTCTAATTATAAAAACATAGAAGCAAATAATTCTGTGCACTGCGTTTTGTTTTAAATGAGCATGTGCTTATAAATTCTTTGTTATTTATATGGGTGAGGAGGATGAGAATATTTAGATAGAAGTTGGAGCCTCTTCTCAAAGTATATTGATTATATAGTTTCTAAATGTTTAAACGTTAACTTTGGATATGGTTTTTAGATTATCATATATATCCAATCTGAAATTTCGAATATCCGAATTTTGGACATTCGAAATTTTAGATAGGATCCAATCTGAAATTTCGAATATCCAAATTTCGGACATTCGAAATTTTAGATAGGATTTTGAATAGAGGAAATTACTACCCAAAAATCTGAAATATGAACTTTTGGATATATAGTTTTGAACACCACTAATTCATGGTATGAAAATTTTATATGATGAAGAATTTTCATTAGTTTTATAAGGAATTCTAACAAGTTACTATTAACTCAAGCGAACCCATTCATACGTACAGAACTAGTTCCATTCTCAGTTTTCCAATTTAAATTTTTGAGACTTGTAGTATGTATAACTTATCGTCGCTTGAGATTTTTTTTGAAAAATCCACAACCATTCTTCTGGTAAGTGAGTTTTAGACGGCTAAAACATGACTACGTACAATTACTCATTTAAAATGTGCATGCCCCTTAGTACGTTTAAAACGAACTCCATTGTCACGGCGCCAATGAATAACCCCCATAACTTCTCTCCATAGCTTATCTTCCTTCAACATATCACGAAGAATCAACATCTATTCTTTAGATAAGTGTGTTCGAGACAGCTCAAACATCACGTCGATCTTTTGTTGATTTTCAGACGGTTGAAAGGTGATACGGGACGCGGCCCTAATGGAATAGTTATTTTAAGCTTAATACTGAGGGTGAAATCCCCCAACCATGGTGTCCTAACATCCCCATTTATTTGAAAACTCGTAAGGAGGCTTGTGTNTCTTTAGATAAGTGTGTTCGAGACAGCTCAAACATCACGTCGATCTTTTGTTGATTTTCAGACGGTTGAAAGGTGATACGGGACGCGGCCCTAATGGAATAGTTATTTTAAGCTTAATACTGAGGGTGAAATCCCCCAACCATGGTGTCCTAACATCCCCATTTATTTGAAAACTCGTAAGGAGGCTTGTGTTGCCTCCAAGAGTTACCATGGTTTCATTACCAAAATATAGTTGGGGGTGCAAAGATTGTATATCTACATCTTTCACATGCATACTCCTAATATTCGAAAGAGAGTATGCAATGAGATAGGATGCACAAATACAAAGAACGACAATGAGAATGACATAGCGGTTATTTTTCAGCCGCCCCAACCAGTTGTACTCCCTTGGAACGTCTTCCACTGCCTGTGTAAAACAAAATAAAGCAAAATATTAGTATTTGAATAATGCAACTGATGAATACGCATATGGGATAACTTAAAATATTAATTATGCTAAATAAGGAGAACTAACTTACAATAGTATTTTGCATTTGGGCTTCAGTTGCAGGAAACACAGAAGAAGGGACTTGTGCCATTTCAACAATATCTGTAGAAATCCAAAGGAGTTTTAATTTTATTATCCAAACCATATTGATTGTTTATTTAGGAAAGCATTAAATAACTAAATTAATTTATTTAACACCCCCTTAAGAACACTATTTCTGCTGAAATTATACATTACTGAATAAAGGCAGAAAAAAGTGTTGAGAGCCACATCTTTTACTTCCACATTATTAAAATGCTATTTGTAGTATATGACTGTTTATGGCATTCTTATAGAAGAGAAGACATAAACTAATAGAGCGAAAACAACACATAGCTTCCGCAGGAACACATTTAATCCTATCCAAATTCCAAATCTAGGCTTCAGAACAACTTACACTATATCATTTAATTATAACATCTCATTTATGATTGTGTGCAAATCAATACTTGAGACGACGAACTTTTAACCTAATTTTTAGAGCTTATAATTCAATTAATATTTTGAACAACTAATACTACTACATCATAGAATAACAATACATTCAAAATATCTCATTTATCAGTGTGTGTAATTGATAAATGGCACCAAAGTGTAACCTAACTGCATATGCTTCAAAACATATCATTTACTAGTATGAGCAACCATGGTATATCATGTAATACTTATATAATGTATCAAAACAGCTTATACTATACCATATAGGTTAAGAGACTTACTACACCAAGAATGGTGATGGTGTAGCACGAGAGTGAAGGTATGAACGAGTGTACGAGAACACGACCCTAGCTTTTCTTCCAAAACCCAACTCTTATACAAACTAGAACCCAAAAAGACTTTCTTGCCTTCTTTCTTTCTTGACAGTAGACCAAGGAGAGAAAACTAGTGATATGTGTTTGAGTTTTGTCTGTTTAGGTGTGTACAAAAGTGTGAGAATGAGTTAGTTTACATAGGCAATTCAAGGCATGGTTTTTACTTGCACGTTTCATGGTCTTCAACAAAAGAGAAAAGGAAGTTTTTTTGGGTTATGGCATGCTTGGAAGTCGGCTGAAATTTGGGAGGTATGTTTGAATGGTCTTATCGATTTGTAGGATGACTTAGGTGTTTGAATAGCAAGCTGATCAGATATACTGTGCACATATTAAATACTCCGTATTTAGAGTAAAGGGAGTCATAACACATGTTATAAAATAACACCGCGCCACATCATCTCAGCACCAAATAACATAACACCAAAAAACACCAGGAAATCATAACACCAAATAACACCACTTTTTACAAATTTACAAATTCCACCCTCAACAATTTCATTAATTAAACATTCAAACACTATATTATTAAATATATATCCTGCTCATATTTGAATTTGAATTTTAAATATTTATCCCGCTCATATTTGAATTTGAATTTTAAATATTATCCCGCTCTTATTTGAATTTGAGTTTTAAATATTTATCCCGCTCCTATTGTTTTAAACGGCTATAAATAGCATACCAATTTACAAGTTTTTTTCAAACTTCAAACATTCGAAATGAGTAATCGTTGGTCAGTAGAAGAAGAAATCTTGCTAGCTCAAGCTTGGGTTGCAGTTCATGAAGATCCTTACCAACACGATGCATACTCCTTTTGGAACCGGGTTGTTATCATTTTCAACAATCTTTCTGACGGTCCCAATCGAAACAAAGATATGGTGTCGAGTAAATGGAGCAGACTCAACAGTGAATGTATTGTATTCAATGGTATTTACAAACAGTTGCGGCTAACAACCGGGGACGATCACACTGTTTGTCTCACGAATGCAATGCGAACTTTAAAGATCGCTATGGTGGGAATAGCTTCAAGTATGTTCACGTATATGAGGTTTTGAGAAACAACCCCAGATGGGCCGAATTGTAATGTCTTGTTTCTCGTATCGTATTGTATTCTTATGTTGTATGTCTTGTTTCTCGTATCGTATCTGTTATTTGTGTCGTATGTCTTGTTTCCCGTATCGTATTGTAATTTTCTTTTAGAAAATGAATTTATTTAACAGAAATATGAAAATGTTACATAAACATCACATAAACCTAGCCTAAAGCATCACATAAATTAAAAACGATACTAAATTAAAACATCACATAAATCTAGCTTCAGTTTTAGTCCGGGTGATCCCAAGTCTGAGAGTTGTTTGAGTCGTAACCGTCGTCGTAAGGATCAAAGCTCGCCAACCTCTCTGCTTCTAACTCAGCTTCCATCCTGCTCAGCTCACGCTCTTTGTTAGAGTTCCAGCCACTATCATCAACACCTCTTGGTGCAGATGAACTTAATGCACCTTTCTGTTGTTGCTGCTCAACCATAGCAGCTTCCACATTTTCTTCATAACTCCAACGTATCTTTTTTGCCTTTTGGGCATGTATCTGACTCACACAGCCCCTCAATTTCTCAACAACGGCATGNACCTCTCTGCTTCTAACTCAGCTTCCATCCTGCTCAGCTCACGCTCTTTGTTAGAGTTCCAGCCACTATCATCAACACCTCTTGGTGCAGATGAACTTAATGCACCTTTCTGTTGTTGCTGCTCAACCATAGCAGCTTCCACATTTTCTTCATAACTCCAACGTATCTTTTTTGCCTTTTGGGCATGTATCTGACTCACACAGCCCCTCAATTTCTCAACAACGGCATGATCTTTGCG
Organism: Artemisia annua; assembly: GCA_014162995.1. Lineage (NCBI taxonomy): Eukaryota > Viridiplantae > Streptophyta > Magnoliopsida > Asterales > Asteraceae > Artemisia > Artemisia annua. The sequence goes on along the minus strand of LBNU01024986.1, from coordinate 12,782 downwards.
AAATTCAGCATACAAAAAATTGTTAATCACAAATTTTCTGTCGTTAGAAATGTGATTGCACTCATGGTATTGTGTTCTCAATTGTTGTTTGAGTGCCTTTGCGTGCTCAAACTTGTTAATAAGTTCGACAATAGCCTCTTGTCGAGCTGTGTCGTCTATCTCGGCCTGTTTCCTGACATATTCTTGAATTTGTTCGACGGTAAGAGGGAGTTTGTTGCAAGCCATTGGTTATTTTTATTTATTTTTTATTTTTTTAATGTTTTTTGTGTATGAATAACATAAGTATAATAGTTATATTTATAAGGGTTTGAAATTTTTTTTTTTAAATATAACCGTTGTATTCAAACAAACGGTACGTTCTCTCTCTCTCTCTCTCTCTCTCTCTCTCTCTCTCTCTCTCTCTTTAAACCTTGCCTTCCAACGGCTATATTAGGGAGGGGGTGTTTGTAATTTTTTTTACTCCTTGCGTTACAACGGCCGTTGCCATGATAACTTGCGTTAAAACGCTCGACCAACGCAGGGGAGGAGGAAATGGTGAAACGGAGGAAACGACGTTATTGGCTTGCCGCTAGGCGATCACGCCTAGTTTGCGTTACCACTCCCTTGTCTCTTAAACTAACTAAGGTGTAACCTAATTGCATACTATTAAGAACATGTCATTATATTCATCGGTGTGTACAACTTATACTATATCAACATATATAGCTTGTAATAACAACAACTTCAAAACATCTCGATAACATGCATATTGGCGCGGAACATGAAGGTGTAACCAAATTACATACATTTCACCATTCGCACCTATTAACTACATAAAACACATGGATGAGCAGATCTACACTTACAGCGACAAAAAACATCGCATTACTTGCCGACCATTATTGAGACACTTCTTCAGATTAGCTAGGACAATCCTTCTTAGTTCTTACAGTTAAGAAACGCAACATTTTCAGTGGGGAAAAAAAGTACTCGACTGCAAATTGTGTTCACATGCATGTTTTGAGGATCCTAAACATCATAGTGATCGGCTTGTTTCACACTTATCTGTTCTTCAGATAAGTGTGTTCGAGACGGCTTAAACGTCACGTCGATCTTTTGTTGATTTTCAGATGGTTGAAAGGTGATACAGGACGCGGCCCTAATGGAATAGTTTTTTTATGCTTAATACTGAGGGTGAAATCCCCCAACCATGGTGTCCTAACATCCCCATTTTATTTGAAAACTCGTAAGGAGGCTTGTGTTGCCTCCAAGAGTTACCGTGGTTTCATTACCAACATATAGTTGGGGGTGCAAAAGACTGTATATCTACGTCTTTCACATGCATACTCCTAATATTCGAAAGAGAGTATGCAATGAGATAGGATGCACAAATACAATGAACGACAATGAGAATGACATAGCGTTTATTTTTCAGCCGCCCCAACCAGTTGTACTCCCTTGAAACGTCTTCCGCTGCCTGTGTAAAACAAAATAAAGCAAAAATATTAGTCCAATGTTTTAATAATGCAACTGATGAATACACATATGGGATAACTTAAAAGAGACTAAGGTTATGCTAAATAGAGAGAAGTGACTTACTATGGTATTTTGCATTTCGGCTTTAGTAGCAGGAAACACACAAGAAGAGCCGGTAATTTAAAGCTACTTGTAATGTGCCATCTCAACTATTTGTAGAAAACTAGAAATAACAAGGATGCTCGTTACTGCGCTTTGCTGTGGGGATTAAGCAGCTAACCTTAGTTTTACAATTGATTGCAGCTAACATTAACTATTGTACGTCTCACATTATGATGGTACAATTATATACACACATGGTCACCAATAAATGAGACTTTTAGTTAACGAAGGCTTAATAATAAGCAAAATGAATATATTTCATTCTCCGAGCTACAATTCTAAACATTACCGTACACACATATATATTATCTATTAAAAAAGATCTTTAAACTTCATATTAAAAATTTCANAACTATTTGTAGAAAACTAGAAATAACAAGGATGCTCGTTACTGCGCTTTGCTGTGGGGATTAAGCAGCTAACCTTAGTTTTACAATTGATTGCAGCTAACATTAACTATTGTACGTCTCACATTATGATGGTACAATTATATACACACATGGTCACCAATAAATGAGACTTTTAGTTAACGAAGGCTTAATAATAAGCAAAATGAATATATTTCATTCTCCGAGCTACAATTCTAAACATTACCGTACACACATATATATTATCTATTAAAAAAGATCTTTAAACTTCATATTAAAAATTTCATATAAATAGGTCCAATCACCGGTTAAAGTCAATAGAAAAATAACGATTCACTTATAACAAATAATCCATATTATTTTCATTCAGTTTAAATCGTGGTTAATCCTAGAATTCTTAAATTTTTATTATTTTTCGTTTATAACCCATAAACTTTTTTTATCACTATTTGCCGCTATAAAATCTCGTTGCTATGCACGAGTACTCATCTAGTAGTTTCTAAATGTTTAAACGTTAACTTCGGATATAAGATAACCACAATCATCTCGTATATAGGATTGTTGGGTATCAATGTAGTTTTTCAATCATATATATCCAATCTGAAATTTCGAATATCCTGATTTTGGACATTCGAAATTTTAGATAGGATCCAATCTGAAATTTCGAATATCCAAATTTTGGACATTCGAAATTTTAGCTAGGTTTTCGAATAGAGGAAATGACTACCACAAAAATCTGAAATATGAACTTTTGGATATACAGTTTTGAACACCACTAATTCATGGCATGAAAATTTTATATGATGAAGAATTTTCTAACAAGTTACTATTAACTCAAGCAAACCCATTCATACGTACAGAACTAGTTCCATTCTCAGTTTTCCAATTTAAATTTTTGAGACTTGTAGTATGCATAAATTATCGTCGCTTGAGATTTTTTTTGAAAAATCCACAACCATTCTTCTGGTAAGTGAGTTTTAGACGGCTAAAACATCACTACGTACAATTACTCATTTAAAATGTGAATGCCCCTTAGTACATTTAAAACGAACTCCATTGTCACGGTGCCAATGAATAACCCCCATAACTTCTGTCCATAGCTTGTCTTCCTTCAACATATCACGAAGAATCAATATATGTTCTTCAGATAAGTGTGTTCGAGACGGCTCAAACGTCACGTCGATCTTTTGTTGATTTTCAGACGGTTGAAAGGTGATACGGGATGCGGCCCGAATGGAATAGTTTTTCTTAAGCTTAATACTGAGGGTGAAATCCCCCAACCATGGCGTCCTAATGTCACAATATGTAGTCACTGAATATAATTTACTTTTTACGTCTGTGTGAACACATGGTTTGCTTTAACTCCCGCTAAAGCATTTAGTAGTTTATAATGCTGTATGTATGTGTAATGTGTCATTGTGTGAAACGCAGTCATTGGGACTCTTTTATAATGAACCAACACACGTGTAAAATTAAAGTATTACTCGTAGTTTGTAGAGACTGGTTTTTAGTTTAGTAACATCTATTCACAAATACTCACCTCTAATATTTTGTGTAGTTTCATTTAAGTCCTACAATAAACTTTAAAACAAATAGATCAATCATTCTAAAGTTTTGCCATCAATATTTCCATCTGATTTAAAGTTTTAAACCCGTGAATCTGTCCACCAAATTAATCTTGTAGGAAATTTTAAAGTTTAAAGCATCAAATCTATCAATCCCACTTTCACTTCCTAAAAGTTTCNNACACACGGTGTGATAACTCATCCTTAACTCACACCCTTAACGTTGCGTTAACACCATAATTCTCCCATTAACGCAACCTCTTAACTCACCAACACGGTATGGTAACTTGGCCTTAACGCAGCGAAAGTTAAGGCATAACTCACCTCTTGAGTTACTACACCGTGTGCTTGAAATTTGAAATTCAATACCCGTTGGAATGGACCAGAAATATATGTCATACCAACAACCCTGCCAAATTCTGGGGGCTCGATCTCTATGCTTAAAATGCTTTAGCCAAAAAAAAATAAATTCTCACTGTAAGCTCATGTTTTGAATGAGTGTAAGCGTTTGAGGGTCTTACTGAACCAACTATATACTAATGCACCTTTCTAAACGGGCCAATATTTTAAAAAAGTATCATACTTGCCATCATTTTTTTTCTGGGTAGCGAACAAAATTTTTTGCTTTTCAGTACATTTTTCTCCTTTTTTTGATCTTTTATGGGTACTGAAAACTTGTGATGACCATTTTGCCCAGTGAATTTGCGAAAATTGCATCCACCGTCCTTAGGGTAAATTACATAAATGTTGGTCCCTTTTACTTGGTTAATGGTTAACTACCGAGTTAATCTAACCAAGTTCCATAGCATAATGATGCAAAGATTAATAACTAAAAAAACGTAAAAGATAAGAAACAAGATTTTCAACGTTTAACTCTTTATTAGAAATTAATCAAAAGAATTATACCCAAGTGTTTGCGGAACAACACTTGGGATTGAAATGACAAGTATGGTATGGTGTTACTCCTCACTAAACTTAAGCTATGCTTAAGTAGCAACAAAAGACCCACTAAGCTATCTTAGGGATGGTTGCTATTTGGAGAGAGTAAAGATTAGTTTGTGAATGTCTAAGCATTAAGTGCACAAACTCCGCAACCTTTACTCTCTCTTATGACTCCTATTTATACACAAGTAATTTACAACCGTTGTGAAAAAGACAAAGATTACATCAGCCTAGTTGAGACAAAACACTTACGTATTTTGTCTCTGTTACACAAGTCTATTTTGGGTATAGGACAAGGCATCTTTCTGAGGTCCAGATATGACACCATACTGAACCCACACCATTCAGAGAAAGTTTGACTTTACAAGATACTGACACTCTATGTAGTTTCAAACGTTTCCCGCTTTATCCCGCCTATTCTTCAGGCTTCATGTCATTAATCTTCAGTCTTTAGCTTTTGTTGCTTCAGTGAGGAATAACTTGGGATTCAGTGAGTTATTGTCATCACTCACTGAATCCATCATCTTCTTCTTTGGCTTAGGTGCCAATCACTGAGAATCCGCCTCACTGAATGGAAAGCTTTTCTTCCTAAGCTTGTCCCAAGCATCCTGAAGATGACTCACTGAGTGACTGTTCACTCAGTGACTTGATTGTGTTAAAGGTAGTTAAACACTTAAGTTATTTTATGTTCAAATCCTAGTTTACGAGAGTTTGGGAATTCAGTGACCCAACAATCTCCCCCTATTTGGATATACAAATAGCCTAAGTGTTGACTGTAATTTGAGAGGACACTGATAAAATAAAACATCATTGTTCATTGATAGTTATTACAGTTCCTAACAAAAAAAAAAAAAATTACAAGGATGGAAGGTGTTGCAGCTTCAGATGTTGAGGTGGTAGCCAAGTGCCTCAAGCTTAGCTCTTTTGGATCTCAGTACATGTTTTTCAGGATGCTCTTCAATCTTTGTTTTCAGGTCTATGCAGAACCTTACATTTGCTGCTGTTTTGATTGGAGAGGCCATCATGAAGTACATAAGCATAGCTTTAACCCCGGCCTTGTCAATATCAGACCATCTTTGGAAGGAGGGGTTCCCAAATTCATCAACAAAGCATAGACCTCTTTCAGGTAGCTCCAGAACTGTGTTGTTGACAAATGTAATCCCTTCAGGAAGGTCTCTGTCGCATTCAAGTCCAGGAACCTTGATCTCTGCTTCAGTACCTATTCTTTTCCTTTTCCTTTGGGAGGGTTGAGCTGATGCTTCCTGAGATGGGGCGGCCTGAATGGCTTGTACTGAAGGTGGCATTTGGGAGGGAATCCCAAGTTCTTTATGTTTCAGGGCTAGATTATGATAACGAGTTTCAAGGGACTTCATCAGTTTTGGGACCACTACATTGTTCTTCTTTGTGATGATTGGAGCTAGTTCATCGAGCTCAGTGATCCCGAAGTCAGTGATCTTGAATGGATCATGCACCTTGAAGTTTCTTTTGTCCTGGCCCCTGAAGACGGTAAGTACTGCAGGATTGGATTTCACATGGATTTTAACATCAGTGATGGTTTCTGGATTTAATCTCTGTGTCATAATCCAAGTGTATCTATCAATGTTCTTTTGTCTGTTCTCTGCAGCTTTCTTCAGCTTAGCATCCCTCTTTTGTTTGAGCTCAGCAAGTTTAGCCTCTTGAGCCCTTTTGAATTTTTCACCACCTTCTTTGTGTACCAACTCTTCAGGATTGATCCCTAGAGACACGGCTTCTTCATTGACCACTTCAATGAGAGCAGGTTTGCTAATCCTCTCTTCTTCAGCTGCCTTTCTTTCTCTGTCCACCCTGTCAAGATAAGCTGAGATTTCACTCTCAGTCATCCAGTAAGATATCCCATTGATGACATAGGGAATCCTGGATGTTTCAGCAGCGCTACTCCTGGCTTCAGAGGGAGTAGGCACAAGGTGAGTGTCTGGCTCTTCGAAGACTTTCTTTTTGCCTTTGTCCAGTTGCGAGGAAGATGTTTCAGGTTCTTTGTATGAGGAAATAGGAGCAACCTGAGCAGGAATCTCCCCCGCAGTATGTGACTGAGGTGTTTCAGTGGTAGGAACTTCAATATTCTCCCCCTCAACTGTTGCAGGAACATCAGTGAGAGTAAGAGTTGGAGCGTCCATTTCAGCAGAAGAGCCTTTGAAGGCCTGAAACATTTCCGTCATTATTGCCTTGATGTCCTTAGTGTCTTGTTGAATGGAAGACACTTTGGATTCAAGGGAAGCCTGAGAACTCTCAATGGCAAACAAGCGAGAGCCAAGAGACCAAGCTACTGAGCTAGATGACTTAGCCCAGTCAGCTACCTGTAGTTCGAGAGAGCTGAGGGAGGATTGGATACTGGTCACTGAGGAGTGAAGAGATGAGATATTCAGGGATTTGAGCACAGTGACAAGCTCAGGAAGACTTGCAGTCTGCTGGATAAAGTTCTCAGAAGCCTGAAGTAATTTGTTGTTGAGCTCAGGATCCTCCTTGACAGACTCTCGAATTGTTTCAACCAGATGTACAAGTTTGTTGAAGGATGTAACAAACTTGTTCATGTGAGAGTTCAGGGTGTTCAGATTGTGGTCAACACCTGATTGTTGTTCCAAAATGTTGTCATGAAAGTCTTCAACCGCATCCTTCAGGTTAAAGTAATGAGCAGCTTGTTCAGTGTGCATATCAAACACTTCATCTGTGAACCCCTGAAGAAGACCTGAGGTAGCCTTCTTTAGAAATCAAATCATATGACGGCCAGTGAGAGCAACATTAGCGTCACTCTGGTCTGAGGAGACAGAGGGTTCATCCTCATGCTGAGATTCTTCAGGATGGGATTGCTCAGCAGCGTGGGATGGAGACTGAGGTGATGGTTCAGTAGGTTCATGGATTGGTTCCTCAGTCTCCATGTCATCCCCAGCTTCAAAATATTCCTCTTCACTGCTCTTGCACTCTTCGTCATCATCTGAGTCAAGAACAGCTTGAAACATCGCCATAGAATCGATCTCCAGTATTGGATCGGCAAGGTTGTGGTCGCTCCCTGACCCCTCTATTCCAGCAGACTGGGATTTGTCTACCTGGTCTTTAGGGTCAGTTTGCGAGGAATGCGCTTCGCCGTGGGGGGGGGTGATGGTTCCATATCAGTGGGTGGTATTAATCCCCCTGAGTCTTTGTCCCCAAGTGACCCTTCAGGCACTGATGGGTGCTATCATTAGGATCAGTGAAAGTATATTCCCTATCAGCGGGTTGTAAATGTCCCTCTGAGTCTTTGGGAAAAGTTGTGGTGCCCTCAGACAAAAGCTTGGATTGGCGAATGTCCTTATTGGGCAATGAGATGTTTGGGCCTCCCTTTCCAACAGGCTTGTTCTGGCCTGTCGAAGATTTAGAGGCCTTTCCTCCCTGATGCTTAGGTTGTGATTTACCTGAGCCTTTAGCGGGATGTGATTGGGTGTGGGTTCCCGTCTCAGTAGGGTAGTGCTGCCCTACCGAGGATATAGAACCCCTTTCTCCCTGAGACCCTGGTTGTGATTTACCAGAGCCTTTAGCAGGATGTGATTGTTGTGTTGTTCCTGACCCTACTAACTTGTTTATGTTAATAGAGTCATTAGGAGAGGGTTTGCCCGTGGACACTGAGTGTGATGTCTCAGTACCCACCGTTGGCGGTTGTTTTGGGGCCATAGAGTCAGCAATCGTTTTCAGGGTGTCTGCAGTCAAGGTCCATTGTTGTCCCTTTTTCTTGGACTTTGAGACCGAGGTGCCAAGGGCGAGTGACTTGGGTTTAGTCACCTTCTTGGGCCCTGGTCCCTTCTTTTCTTTCTTCGTTGGAGAGGGGAGTGGTGAAATTTTGTTATCACCCTGAATAGTTGCCAACATATAAGTTGTCAGGGCGATAGGTGTGACCTCAGTAGGATCCCTAGAGTAATTTGCCTTATGGAGTACTTCTGGTGCGAATCCCAGAACCTCAGGCCTCTCATAGGTTGATCCTAGTAGTTCCTGAATCACACAGGAAATGAACCTAGGATAAGACATAAGTTTTTGCCTAGATTTTCCTGTGGTCAGTTTTGTTATGAGGTCCTTGAAGATAATTTCTCCAACATCAATTTTTCTACCCTCGAGGAGACTGAATACTATCATTGCTTGAGTAGCATTCAATTGTTCCGTAGAGGATTTGTTCCCCCCAAGGACCTGAATAACAAAAGTCATCAGGATTCTCCATGGTGCAGGGAACCAAGCTTTTAAAATCGGGGCTTTGGACAAAAGAGTCCCTGGAGCCACTTCAGGGTGGAATTTATCATATGGCCCCAGAGTTAGGAGTTCAGCTTTTACCTCATCCTCAGTAGGATGGGATTGAAAGGTCTGTGAGTAGTCAAGGCCAGTGGCTTTGACAAAGGACTGATAGGTCAGGGATAGGCGTTGCTTCCCATTGTTCAGTGTGAACGAAATGGTAGCTTTCTTGGGCTCAGTGGGCTTATCCACTATAGCAGTACACCAAAATTCCCTTAGGTAGTCAGGGTAAATCACAGACGGTGTTTTTGTAAAAGCAGTGGATAGGAAACAGTTTTGTAAGTATTTTACCACGTCTTTGTAGACGGGAAATCCCTCAGGATAAGCAAAGTTTCCTACCACATTGTTTTTTGTCAAGTCCACTACTTCAATCGTGAATCCCACGTTGGGTGCGTATGGAATTACTCGAGAGGAAGCCATTTTTTTTTTTAAAAATTGGTCGGAATTTGGTCGGAAAAATGTTTTGGTGATAGCACAGCAAACACACACAGATTCACAGAGAAAATTTTCAAGAGTTTTGGATAGTTTTGAAAGCGTATGTGTGTGTTTTGTGAAGGGGGTATTTATAGGAGAGAATTAGGGTTTGAGGGAGTGTGGATGTCAAAGGTGATATAAAGCTGTAATTTTGAAATTTTTGACATCCGCATTAACTCCCACCTTACCACTCTCCTCGTTTTTCGCAACTGTCAAAATGAACAGTTGCATGCTTACACTTTATCAGTGTGGCATTAAATGCCAAGTGGGTAATGGGAGGAGTATGTGGGGGCCCAAGATGTGGATGCCAGAGGGTACAAGTAACATATATTCCTATATTAAATGTAAATCCAGTTACCAACCTAGGACATTTACTAACTAAGAGCATTTAGTTAGACATTTAATGTCCTCTGAATGTCTTGAGGCCCCCTGAACGTCAATTCGTTCAGTATGTTAGGTGTGGAATGGAGGATTCAGTGAGTGGGGTAACATTACTCACTGAGGGTTGGTGTTTCTCAGGGACCTTAGAGAGAGTCTTCATCAGGCTGGATATTTTCATCAGTGACCTGACTATCAATATCCAACATGCCCAATTCAGCTTTTAGTCTAGTGAAAGTGGGTTCATCCAGGGGTTTTGTGAAGATATCAGCTAACTGATACTCAGTGGGGATGAAATGTAGTTCAATTTCTCCATTCATGATATGGTCCCTGATGAAATGGTATCTGATATCAATATGTTTGGTTCTTTGGTGGAGCACTGGGTTATTAGAAATGGCAATTGCACTTGTGTTGTCACAGAAGATGGGTACACTTTTGTAATGTATACCATAGTCACTGAGTTGACTCTTCATCCATAACACATTTGCACAACATCCAGCTGCGGCCACATACTCAGCCTCAGCTGAAGACATGGCCACTGATAGCTGTTTCTTTGTGCTCCAACAAACAAGTTTTCCTCCAAGGAATTGACAGGACCCAGATGTACTTTTTCTATCCATGTTGCAGCCTGCGTAGTCAGAGTCAGTGTATCCCTTAAGGTCAAATCCTGAGCACTTAGGATAATACAAACCAAGGTTTGGAGTTCCTTTAAGGTATCTCAGGATCCTTTTCACAGCAGTGAGATGTGATTCTTTAGGGTCTGATTGATAACGTGCACATAGACATACTGCAAACTGAATATCAGGCCTTGTGGCAAGGAGATACATCAGTGATCCTATCATTCCTCTGAACATGGTTTGATTTACTGATTTTCCAGTATGATCAGGACCTAGGTTGTTTGGAGGAACCATTGGGGTTTTGACTGAAGCACAATCACTGAGGTCATATTTCTTCAGTGTGTTAGTGATGTACTTCTCTTGACTGATGGAGATTCCCATATCAGTCTGTCTGATTTGAAGTCCAAGGAAATATGTGAGTTCTCCCATCATGCTCATTTCAAACTGCTTTGTCATTAGTTTCTCAAACTGTTTACACAGTTTATAACTTGTTGAGCCAAAAATGATATCATCCACATACACTTGGACTAAAATAACATCTTCCTTTGTTCTATAGATGAACAAGGTGTTATCTATCTTTCCTCTGACAAATTTGTTTTGGATCAGGAAGGCTGAAAGAGTTTCATACCATGCCCTAGGAGCTTGCTTCAGTCCATAAAGGGCTTTGTCAAGCTTGCAAACATGGTTTGGGAACTCATGGCTTTCAAATCCAGGGGGTTGTTGAACATAAACTTCCTCTTTAAGTTTACCATTCAGGAATGCACTTTTGACATCCATTTGGTATACTTTGAAGTTCATGTATGTGGCATAGGCTAGGAAGATCCTGATAGCTTCCATTCTAGCAACAGGGGCAAATGTTTCTTCATAATCAATGCCTTCCTGTTGGTTGTAACCTTTTGCAACTAGCCTTGCCTTGTTCTTAATGACTGTGCCATTTTCATCAGTCTTGTTCTTGAATACCCACTTCATGCCAATTACCATAACACCCTGAGGACACTCAACTAAGGTCATAACATCATTTTTATCAAACTGTTCCAGTTCCTCATGCATGGCATAAACCCAACTTGGGTGTTTCATGGCTTCTTTGACACTTTTGGGTTCAATGTTGGATATGAAGGCAACATATAGGCACTCATTGGCTGTGGCTGCAGTGAGTTTGGCAGCCATTCTTCTGGTGAGCATACCCTCAAAGACAGGTTCACCAACAATGTTGACAAGCTCAATATGTTGATGTCTAGACCATTTTTCTTGAGGTCTAGGATGTGAGTTTGAGCTTGTTGATGCCTGATATGGTGGAGGTATGGGTTCTTGAGGTTCCACAAGAGTTTGATTTTCAGTGAGTTCAACTTGACTGTTGCTTTCAACAGGTTCCTGAATATCTGGCTCAGGATGAGTTGTCTCATTAGGACTTTGTTGAGCTTCAACAAACTCACTGATGGTTGGTTGAGGAAGATTGTGAGGAAGGATGTAGTATGAGAAGTCAGCATCAACTTGGTACTGAGTGGAGGGATTACTTTCAGGTTGATATTCATCAGGAGGATATCTGCATGAATCATCAATCCCAATCTCATCCACTGAGGAGTTTGAGAACTGTAGAGTCTCAGTGCTCTCATCAAAGGTGATGTGATAGGTTTTCTCAGTTTGTTGTCTCCTTGTGTTATACACTCTGAAGGCTTTGGAGACAAGTGAGTAACCTAAGAAGTATCCATCATCAGCTTTGGCATCAAATTTGCTTAAGTGGTCCTTGTGATTATGAATAAACACAGGACACCCAAACACATGAAAATAGTTGATGTCAGGGATTCTTCCCTTGAATATTTCATAGGGTGTTTTGTTGTGTCTTTTTACAATGATAGGTCAGGGATAGGCGTTGCTTCCCATTGTTCAGTGTGAACAAAATGGTAGCTTTCTTGGGCTCAGTGGGCTTATCCACTATAGCAGTACACCAAAATTCCCTTAGGTAGTCAGGGTAAATCACAGACGGTGTTTTAGTAAAAGCAGTGGATAGGAAACAGTTTTGTAAGTATTTTACCACGTCTTTGTAGACGGGAAATCCCTCAGGATAAGCAAAGTTTCCTACCACATTGTTTTTTGTCAAGTCCACTACTTCAATCGTGAATCCCACGTTGGGTGCGTATGGAAGTACTCGAGAGGAAGCCATTTTGTTTTTTAAAAATTGGTCGGAATTTGGTCGGAAAAATGTTTTGGTGATAGCACAACAAACACACACAGATTCACAGAGAAAATTTTAAAGAGTTTTGGATAGTTTTGAAAGCGTATGTGTGTGTTTTGTGAAGGGGGTATTTATAGGAGAGAATTATGGTTTGAGGGGGTGTGGATGTCAAAGGTGCTATAAAGCTGTAATTTTGAGATTTTTGACATCCGCATTAACTCCCACCTTACCACTCTCCTCGTTTTTCGCAACTGTCAAAATGAACAGTTACATGCTTACACTTTATCAGTGTAGCATTAAATGCCAAGTGGGTAATGGGAGGAGTATGTGGGGGCCCAAGATGTGGATGCCAGAGGATACA
>LBNU01024984.1:0-11161 GCA_014162995.1 Artemisia annua | reverse complement strand
AGACAATGCTGTCGTTAGTTTGCTTAAGCATCCTCATCAACCCACTCATCTTTCTTATATCTGCTGACTGAAGCCTCCTAAGCTTGTTCACATTGGCCCTTGCAGTTCTCGAGCCCCTTAAGAGTTGGAGCTCCGCAATCAGGTCCCCCCTAACACCCATCCTATTAGACAGCCTTTGGCACCTACACATCAACTCTTGTGCATGATGAATGTCCTCCTCAACCTCTCGCCGGTAATGGGTTAGCATCATTTCCGATATGACAAACGAGTTGCAAGCAACCACGAGATCAAGACACCGAGACATATTACTGGAAAAGGGAATGATAATTATTTGTTTACGGGTGTGTGTGTGTGTGTGTGTGAAGGCGTTGACAATTTAATATGAAACCTGAGAATAACTTTACAAATTAGCTATTGAGAGGCCTTTTCAGCAAAAATAGTCCCCCAAAAAGTTGGCGGGAGATAAAGAAAGTACATGAAATGACGAAACTACCCTCGATGACATGGCACTTAACGGGAAAACTAAGGGAAAAGGCCTCTCGGTCCCATTTTTGCGAAAATGTGGAACCTGAGTGACTATTTTTGCAATTTACCCTTATTAGATTATTGTCTTTTGATTTAGTTATTATCTTGAGTCGTATTAGGATTATTATTTGTCTATTATAAATAGACCTCATTGTTTATGTTTTATGTAGAATATTTTTATTTTGAATTCAATTAATATAAAGAGTCTGAGAGAGTTTCTCAATTCTTGTGTTTTATCCGTTGTGATATTAGTCTTTTGTTTGATAATTCTTCAATTATCCTCGTCCGACAATACGAGTATCAAAATTGTCTATCAGATGTAGGTTCGTCCCACATCAGGTGCATTTGTGAGCATTGCATTGTCAGTATTGTTTCCATGTCTATGTTATTGGAAGATTGTTTTAGGAGTCCGGAATTTCGGGATAGAATCGTTGATCATTTTGATTATCGTATTGAGTAGAACCACCGTTCTGCCGGTAGGTACTTAGTACTTACACTGCTGTTATGAACATAGTAAAGGAGATCAAATTAGCAAACTCCAAAGAGCAAACAACCAGTTAACAATGTAAGTGATGGTAAAAGAAAATTGTATGTATTTGAAGATGTGAAGCACTAAGGCTGTAAGCTTATCTGAGTTTGCTGTTTTGACTTTTAGATCAATAAAATTAGGCAGCATTTACATGCAACTTTTTATGACCACGCACATAAATTTCATATTTTAACAATCACATGTGAATATCAGATGTTCATCATGGGTTTATTCGATTTAGTTGTTGAAATATTAGTCTTTTCACCTGGAACGTGAACTTATAAAAAATGACATCTAGATCGTTATTCAACAATTTCAGCGTTAATACGGTAACATAAACGCAATAACTTAATTCTCGTCATGTCGCGTTTTGTAAATTTAGTGATATGTATAATCCTTTTTTTCAAGTTTAACAACCCAAATATGGTGTTTCATGAATTTAGTTAGGGGTGACCAGAAAAACCGAAAAATTCGAATAAACCGAAAACCAAAACCGAACCGAACCTAAAATAACCGAACCAAACTAATAACCGAACCGAATTTGCCAAAACCGAACCAAACCGAACTTTTTATTCGGTTCTCGGTTGGTTATGGTTTTGGTAATCAAAATCGAAAACCGAACAGAAAACCGAATTCATATAAACTTATATATTTTTTATATATTTATATATATAAAAGATCAATAAAATGTTATATATATATATATATATATATATATATATATATATATATATATATATATATATATATATATATATATATATATATATATATATTGATATATAACAATAAAATTTTATCCTAATATTAAAAAATACTTCTTATGTTTGAAATATTTTTTTTGCTAAATATATTTGTATATTTTTCTTCTTTTTTAAATAAAGTGTGTAATTCAGATTAAACCGAAAATTGAACCGAACTAGAATTCAACCAAACCGAACCGAAAACCGAATTTGAATTCGGTTTGGCTTGGTTTACGGTTTGACCCTAAAAAACTTTTAACCGAATTAACCGAACCAAATTAACCGAATAACCTGAAAACCGAACCGAAGAACATCCCTAAATTTAGTTACGTACTCCCTCCGTCTCAAAATTATAGTCCCCCGACAAAAAACACATAGTTTAAGAAAATACAATCATTACAGCATTCTCTCTCTTACTTTTTTGCAAAATGACATCTTTACCCTTATGCAATTAATTAAATCTTTCAATGATGTTTGTAATTTTTAATATCATTAGGTGCAATATGGTAAACTTGCTACATTGTTCACAACTATATTTAGAAGGTGACAATAATTTTGGGACAACCCAAAAAGGAAAGAGGGACTATTAATTTGGGACGGAGGGAGTACTTCGGTACGTGAAATGAACGAAAACATAAATTTCATTTTGGATCCCGGTTCGAAGAGCCCAACAACTAAAAGCCCATCTACTTGGGCCCACTGACAACCAAATTAATGATAAACATTTGCATAAACAATAGTGAAATACGATGGAATTTGTATTTGCGTTTTCTTCTAAACGCTGTAAAATAAATAAATAAATAAATAAAAATAAAAAATAAGTTTTAATTTAAGTTTAATATCATAGAGTATGGATCTAGTGAGAAGAATAATTGAAATGAGAAGAATGAGAAAAAATTGTGACCATATATTTTAAATAAGGAAAGAGAAATAATAGGGAAATGCATCTATTTTTTGAGTGCATCTAATATTTGTGGTTGTGGTTTCTTCTCATTCTTCTCATCTTAATTATATTTCTCATTTGATCCTTACTCTAATATCATAAAGTAAATAATATTGTATTTTTGCTAGTGAAAAAACACACGAAAAGAAGAGGCAATTCCATACACCATTATGTCATATTTACCCAAAACATACTTTAAACACATTGTATATCATGCATTCAAAACTTGTATTTTGGATATATATGGCATTTTGATTTTTATATTTAGTATATATGAAATTATCCCCGAAAAGAAATTGTAACCATATAAAATGTAAGACATTAGAAATGAGCAAAAGTGCAAAACCACTATAATGAGTCTCTCAAAATCCTTTGCAAGCTAACATTGTCACACATCCCCCAAAAATTAAAATTTGATCTTAATCGAGAGAGAATGTAAAAATGTGTAATTTGCTAGGATATTTAGCTATTTATAGTGGTTATAGAGAATTCATCAAGTCTCGCAATTATCCGGTCGTAGTTCGTTTGGTTTTGACCGGTTCGTCTCTTAGTTGTTAATGCGACCTATAAAAACCAGATAGAACCGATGTTGAAAACATGGAAATCTTTTTGGATGAGTATGTTGAGGGGGAAAAAACATTTGGATTTGGATATCACTGATGAAAATATTTTTCTTTTATCCAATTACAATAAAGGGTGGAGAAAACATACAAATTATTTGTTCATTTCTTAGTTGCAACTGTTCGAAATTCTTGTAGTGTCATGTTTTCTATCCCACATTGGTTAGAGAAAAGAAACTTTGCTTAGATATATGCTATACTGAATTTTGCTTAGATATGTTGAGATTAATATAATGTTTTTGATCACTAGTGTTTGTTATTATGTTTATGAAAAAATATAATACAAGTAAAACTGTTCAATAACTTATGTAAGTTCTTCATCTTTTTTAAGAGTCTATTTTCTTTGTCTAGTATTAAAATACTCTAGTAATCGGTAATTCATATAAGTTCTTTAACCCTTTGTCATATTATATATCGAACAATCCATCTTCTATATGCAGGATAGAAATGCCTGTAGATGAGCTAGGCGAGGCTAGCTTGCCGGCTAAACGTGATTGTCTTTTGTTCGATGAGAATGAAAAGAGCAATTGACTGGTGTTCGTGCGAAAAGTCTAAAGTTTTTTTCAATTCATAAAAGTACGTCACTTGAACTAAGGAGCAGTACCTCTTTTATCATAACAATAATTGACGTAACAATGACTTAAGTTTAAACAACGGATCATGACTAGTCGTTACTATTAGCAATGACTTCCTTTTTCTTCACTTTGATTTATTCATATCCGCTTGCAAATAATTAGAAAAGTATGTTTGGCAAAAAATATGCAAAAGAACGAGTATTTTCTTATAGAGCAAACACAATTTGAAAAAGATAATTTGCACCAACTTTTTTAAAAACATAATTTGCAAACACATTATCTATTTAAAAACACAATCATTAGTATCTTTAACAAATCTTACTCCATATAAAACTAAGGTTGTTCTATCATATATTAATACAGTATACATGTTTCATACAATCAACCCTTATATTACTTTAGGGAGAGTAACAATCATTAGAATCCAGAAAAATACAATTCAATTTATATAATGTAAAACTACAGTTAAGCTTTCTAAATTTTTTAACAAAATTATTAGCAAGCAGCTCCATTTTCATGAACAAAGATGAGCCATAATTCAAAAAACTAAAATTAAAAAATTCCAATGGTCTCCACTTTCTAGTACATGAGTAGGGCCAATGACCATCACTTTTTGATCCAAAACTCTCTGGCCCATGTGGCAACATTTTCTCTAATTTTTACCTATCTTATCCTATTAAGTATTAACACAATTCTTAGATTCTCCAAGTCCCCTAAAGATTCCATGCAAAAATTAATTTGTACGGTTGTACATAATGAGTAGAAATGTATATGAAGGTGTTAGACTAAGTGTAGTGGTTCGGTCGTGGAGACGGTCGACCTTCATGGGTGACGCGTCCCACTTGTTACACCACACGAGTCCAACGCGTCTAAACCCAAAAAAGATAAAAGTCGGTCCCAAATACAATCGATTTGTTGGAGTATGTTTGTGTGTGGGTGTTTTATTTAATTAATTTTTGTGGTGTATATTTGGTGGTGTCCCCGGTCTCCTTAGTGTATTACACTAACTCGGTCATGAAGTTATTGCAAAATAAAAAAGCTGATGTAACAGTGAAATCTTAAATTCTGTTGCGATCACAAAACTATATAAAAGACAACACGATACACAATATTGTATATTATACCCAAATAACACACCATGATAATACATAGACATTATACATAGATAATTATACAATTATACAATTGTCAAAGATAATGGGTTTTGTATACTATTCATTACTGTAGAAATTTGTATGCTGTTCATTAATACGTACATTTAATGTATATTTATGTATGAAGGAACTAATATGGACCGTGGGGACTTTCTTAGAAAGTTTTAGAAAGGAATGCCATTAATATATGAGGGGCTAATAGTCCAAAACAGGCCTTTAATGCATCAAAAATAATCATATCATCTCGTCCAACTTGCATTTCCTTTTCTTTTGGGTATATAACTAATGCTGCAACTCTTGCGAATTATTAAATATAGTAGGTATAAGATAAGAGAAATTATTGAAGAAATTTGTTACACCCACATAAAAGTATCCACAAAAACAATTCACTCGCTGATGTGTCAGCGAGTGATTGATTTTTTTTGGGATCCACATCCCACAAAAACCAAACATCCGTTGACACCTTAACGAGTTGATTATTTTTGTGGATACTTTTATGTGGATGTATCATTGCTCATTATTGAATTCTATAGTTGTAACTATTGCAATTGCAAGTAATAACAATTTTAGAAGTTTTAAGATAATACAGAATAAGGAACAACTACAAATAATTTGTAGATGTTATTGACCTTGGATGCGAAATCGAATTTTGATAAATCTTAATCTGAGGCAACTCTAATCCAAAGGAATGAGGATAAAGCCTCAAAAGATTTTAAAAACCCTAATAAATTCTCATTTTTTTATTTAATAAATGATAGTAGAAAGATAAGAGATTACAAAAACCCTAAATCTTATATATATAAGAGAAAGTTATCTTGAAAAAAAAGATACAGTAACTAATTAGGGTAAAAAAAACAAAACTAAAAATAAATAAACTTCTCTAATTAATCAAAATACAAATAAAAAAAACTCATGCGAACCCCTTAAATCTTGTGTTCATCATTCTCACTCACTTGAAAGAACTGGACCCTGAGTTCTCATGTGTAATTTTGCTCTTGAGGTAGACCTTCAACACTTGATTAGTGGCTTTAATCTTCGCTCATTTTTTACACTCTCACAAGTCAACACAAAAACCCGATCTTCGATTAATTAGTCACAAATAATCTTCCTTCTTTAGAATAAAAATCGTCTTCGAGCTCTAGGGATAAATAGACTTGTTTGACGAATTATTGTAAACTTTGAGATGCTTCAATATCTAGCATTATCCGTCTTCGTTTCATTAAGATCCATACTAAAATCTTAATTGATTTCACAAATCTTTAAACCTTCCGCACGTTCTTCATCGTTAAAAGACAAAAAATTATCTTCACAATTCTTTAAAACTACAACTTATTTTGTTGATTACACCAAAGTTGAATTTTTGTCTTCATGTTGCTTACAGTTTGAAGTTCTTAGATTTTCTCAAAGTGTTCTTCAATAACCTCGGTCTTCAATATTAACCTCAGCCATTGGTACATGTACTTGCTTTTCGGATGAAGTCATCACAATTCGCTTTCATTCCTATAATAAAAGGTAGAGATTATGTTTTAAATCATAAAAACCTTGAACTTCTTGTCGCCATGGTTTTCTGAATAGAATATGACTATCCTCAAGATCCGTTACTTCACAATACACTTCACAATTGTAAGAAGTTAAACGAATAATCGGATAAAACATTTTTCTGTTAATTAACGATATTTCTATGTTTTGTTAATGACAAATATAAAAACAAATTAAGTAAAATTTAAATAAACAAGTTTTAGACTTATGTTATCCTTTGTCAACAATCACTTAAGATATGTGTATAAATCCTTAAAACTTGCATAATAATAAAAGAAAGTTTTATCACGCATAATGCATAAAACTCTTGCACCATTTTATAAAACCTCACATAGTTTTATAAGCTCGCAAAAGTTTACCTATATTTTATTTAAACACGTTAATTTTATTTTAAATAAACTATTTTATTCATTTTGATCATATAGAGGAAATCTTCTCCATTGGGAATATATTCAAATGCAATATTGCATTGAAAAGGGATTAGCCACTTTGGTAATAATCCAAGACCAAATTGGTAATCATCTAAACTCTAAAGTGTTTTTGCATGAAAACCATAATTAACCATTTTATCAGAATACATGAAATGCAATTAAGGTAGGAATACTAACTATTAGTACTTTAGTTTAGCCATTTTTCAAGGTATCATTAAATAGGAAAGATGTCAAACAAAACATGAGTGGCCAAGCAAAACGGGTATTGAAAATGGCCTTAGTAGAGGCGACAAATCCAACATTATCTCTCCAACATTTTGCATATCATTTCCTCGCCCCTTACAATCATCTTTCTAGCATTATCTTTTACGTTCATATATTCATACACATATCTTTGGTCATTATCTTAATTTATATCATTCATGTGATCCACATAACTAACTCATCATTCTATCAAGGGAAGAACACGAATTAGATAACCAAATTCTTATATGTTGTAGTTATTAGTTTTTGGACTTGGAACATTGTTGTGTTATCATATTTCACCTACTATACTTCAAAGTTCATAAACGCCATCATACACCAAACATAGCGAGATATATTAGTATTTTAGTCCTCAAAATATAGAGAGAAAGGTTGGTTCTACCTAGATTAGGACTCGATATCTAGTTTTATTTTGGTAAAATTTTAAGTGACGTTGTATGATTTTCTCCGCCAAGTAATGGAGATTGGAGCTTGTTGACATACTGAAGTGAATTCTCGAGTCTGTAACTCGAAAAGTGGACTAGGGCGAGGATGGAGCTTCATTACCGAACAACTATAAACCTTGTGTTAAGGTTTGATCTTTTCTTTAATTACTTATTGTCTTGCTTTCATTTTTTACATATTGTCTTTGCTTGAATTCACATTAAATGTCGAAATTAAGATTTAAAAATGCTAAAACTATTAAACCTCCTTTCGAGTTTTCCACATAAGACCTACCAACAGATATTGGACAACAAACTTGTGTCCTCTAATTGAACAAATCTATATTGGTATATTAAAATAACTAACCAATTTTCTCGACACCATATTCCTAGCACAAGAATTCTTCGACCTTTGTGTTTTCTACCCACATAATTTCTATGGTTGTTACCTCCACCTACAAGCATAGCACATAGTTTTTTATAGACAGTGTAATTCATGTCAAATTTGGATATGATTTTGGTAAAACGATGATCCATGTACTCTCTAAACCATACCTCACCAACAGTATATGTTTTCTTTGTAATCTTCTACATGATTCACCATCCATGATACTAAATAAGCTCTAGATGCCAACTAAAGCATGACGCAAAAGAAAACTTTGATAACCCTAATCCAAAGGAATAAGTATGAAACCTCATAAGAGTATAAAACCATAATAAAGACGCACTTTGTTTAATAATCAAATGATCAAAAGATAAAAGATTACAAAACCCTAAATCCTATATTTATAGGGTAAAAGTTATCTTAAGGAAAAGATAACTAATTAAAGTGAAAACCAAAACTAAACATAATAAACTTTTCCAATTTAACAAAATACTAAAAATTAAAATTTAAACGAAACTTTCGAATCTTGTCCCGCCAGTCACATTCATAATACATTGGATTTGATAAAAATGAAGACATCAGATGATATACATCTTGTGAAACACAAGGAAAACCACTATTTCTGGGTGGTGATTTCTTATAACCTTAATTGGTATATAAACTATTTTGTATCACAAACTGCATGACACATAATCATATCATGTTGCATATACTTTATACTATTTTCGTTTCAAAATAATGTCCACCAGCAAAAAATAAATAGTTAAAAAAAATAGAATCGGTACTGATTTTTCTTTCTTACTTTTGGTACATATATATTTTGTATCACAAACTGCATGACACATAATCGTATCATGCTGCAAATACTTTATACTATTTCTGTTTCAAAATAATGTCCACCGGCAAAAAATAGTTAAAAAAAAATAGATAATAAAAAAAATAATAATAACTTTACTAATTTTTCTTTCTTACTTTTTGTAGAATGATAGTTTTATCATTAAGATTCGTAATAATAACTTCAAATGAGGGTAATATGGTAAGCATGATCAAACTTGGCTATCTATTTTTAGAAGTAAATAATTAACTCAAGACAACCCATATAGACGTGAATAATTAGAAGTGGGGGGGGGGGGTATTAATTAAGATGTTACAGATATACTTATTTCTTTATCTGTATTTATTTATACTGCATCTAATAGAGGGATGACATTCCCCTCGTTTAATGCACTAAACATTTCATAAGTAAAATATGGGGCAATTGCATATATACCCACTAAAACTTGCATATTTGCAAATATACCCAAAACATGCTTAACTTGCATTGTAAATCATACATTGAAAACTTGTATTTTGAGAAAATATGCAAGTTTTTTAGTTTTAGTGGGTATATATGCAATTCTCCCATAAAATATTAAGCATTAATTATCTTATCTTATCATATATAATAAAAGACTAAGTAGTCTTATAAATGTAAAGGGGGTTAATAAATATCCCATGCATTGATTGTAAGTACCTTGGTTTCAATTTTATACTTAAGTGGTAAGTACATATGACCTAAACATGATATATTGAATTCCGGCAACTCAAGGAACTACCTACATAATTGTGCAATTATGAAACATAGCCTCTTCATATGTATAATCCTTTCATATCTTTGTAAGTTACACAACTTATTTACCTATAAATAACACCGGGATTGCCTCTGCATCTCCATATTGTATTTTTTTTCCCCATTAAAAAAAATACACATCACCATCTCATGAACACAAAAAAACCTAATAGATAAGAAATCATCATCGATCCATTTTTGAAGCTTAGCTTCTTAAATATCCGAATATAAAAGATAAGAAATATAACAAGCGTGTTATTTTCTCTCTTTAATTCGTTCAAGACAAAAACCAAAACCAAAACCTAAAAACGTGTCAAACCTACCCGAGCCCTCCAAAGGACCATGAAGCCATGGTCTTGGTCGTGGTCTTCTTGCCTCTTTGAAGTCACTTGAGTATAACATGAAGGAGAGGTGCTCAGATTGGAAGGGAGTGTCGTACTATGTAGAATATGCTTTTTTCAAATATTACATAGTTTTACTTTATTGAATAATTATAGCAAGAGGTTTAGTTTTATGTTATTTGGTGGTCTTATATACGGAGTAGTATGAATTATTATTATTTTCATTTGGTGAAGGTTGTATTTGTGGATTTATGGGTGAGCTGTCAAACAAGTGATGCACAAGCAATTTGGTCCATGAAAAAAATAGGATTTGCGTGTTTAGTGTGAGATTGACAAGTTTATATATAAATGTGAGATATTTGGATCTAGAATTATGATGTGTTCGTGGATTTGTCAAAGATTAATTAGGTGCAATAGTTATATATCAAAAGCCTTGGCGCAAAAATAGGGTAAAATATCTATTTGATTGCAAAAAATGGAATCACTTAAGTAAAGGAGAAGTAAACTTCCGTTACCAAAACTTAAAATTCATATCTAAAATCCTTGCATTATCCACCGCACGGGTTATGGCATTTTTGTAAAGACGTGTGCATCGCACGGGTCCAGAGGCAACCCCAAAAATATTGTGTAAATCATCTCACAAAATGTTTATCATAATTTATCTATAGCTTAGACATCGTTTCTTTTTCTTCTAGCTTTCGGTTCTATTTGACTTTTGACTAAAAGTTATAAAAGTTCATTTATTCGACAACCGGTGAATCAAAATCTCGCCCGGCAGTTATTTTGTTATTTAATTCAAATAGAGAAATCTGTGTTAGTTGCAATAGTGGGTTATGGAAAATATAGCTTAAAGATACTAAGACATTTGGTTGTTGCCAAATTGATGGGGTACTCTATTATTTGCTTTGAATGGATTAGATTGTATTGCCCCCATAATTCCCCGTAATGACAGAATAGGGACATTATAGATTAACGCTTGGCAATACATTTGAGTTCAAGTGCATGAACCACATTGGTTGTATAGATCATGATTTTGACCTTTTTTGACTGGTCAACCTCAAGGCATCCTTTCTTTCCTCCC
>LBNU01024980.1:56598-76295 GCA_014162995.1 Artemisia annua | reverse complement strand
AACATATACTACAGAGAGAGTACAGTTTTGGTCAGCCTTGCAAATCAAAAGTTCTCATCATCACTTTGATCACTCAACAAGATTTTTTCTTCAAAAATACTGTTCCATACAAAATGTTTTTCACTCACCTGCCCTTCCTGATCGGCTTTGAAATCAAACACGTGCGGTTACTCATCTGCCAATCCGACCCCGCTTTGTCGTTGGTAAAGCTCAAAGTCGGCGGAACCAAGTGATGAAGTTTGATTTGGAGAAATTATCCAACTTGTTTTTTTGATTAACTCTTTGAACCATCAACAAAATCATCATCGTCATATGTTATCCTCGAGATCAACCCAACTCAAATCTGCGTAAGCTCGGCATTCAACGTCCTCGCCATCTCCTCCAGTGGAATGGAAATGCAAGGAGAGCGAGTTCATCCCGACGGCCCCCCGCCTGCCCGCCGCGCCCACTCCCTCAGAGAGAGCATCGACTCTGAAGTGGTACTCGCACTTACTTTGATCTTTGGACTGTAGAAGCGGCTTCAGAGCGGTTTGCAAATCCAAGATATGACTTTTTCGGGAGCGGAGAGTTGACCGGTAGTCATTCAAAAATTTTTTCAATTAAGGAATATCTCCCCCCCCCCCATATAAAGAGGCTGTTACATCCATTTGAGTAAAACGGGAAATCCGATTTGAGAGAAAAGCCTTTGAGCTGCTTCATAGAAAAGATCACCGGTCCCTCCATATCTCGGGAAAGGGAAGGAATTGGGAAGACTCGGAAGAAACATCATTACTAACGCTGCTTTGACATCAATACTTTTAACCGAAATGTATCCTAGGGGCCCCTCCGTACCGCCGCGGCGCCGCGTTTGTAGAAGTTTGCTGGTATTAAACGTATTGGCCTCATCCTCGAACTGCGGAGAGTGACCTTGTTCAGAAAAACATCAGCCTAAAAGCATCGGCTCTGTGTTTCAAGAACTCGTCTCCCCAAGATGAGAGGCAACTCGAGGGTACCGGCAAGTCCAAATCCAAAACAAGCAAAATCAACCGGCCGAAATAGAACGTTTCGCAACCTTCACGATGCAATCTTCAGCGATACCTTTTGCATGAGCGACGTTGATGGACGGTTGCGAGCTCGAGAGTCACATTCGAGTACGGTTAGTTCGGAGGAGAGATACGTCGCTTTCCCAAAGCGGCAGAGGGGCATCAAGCATCTGAATCGCTTGCGCGAGATCGGCAGGGCTGAGGGCAGTTCGACTCATTCCCCCCGGGAAATCACAAGGAATACGGAAATTTTGGCCGGGGTCTTTCAAGCTTTTCGGGAAGTCTTCTTTAGGACACACCGCCCGAGCCCAAATTTCCATCTCAAAAGGCGCTGTTACCGCAAGTAATCCAATAATTTTTCTTTGTTACGTCCATTAAGGCTTTTGAAAGAGTTGTAGACAAATTTTAGAGCACTATAGAGCAAAGCATCCGCAACCACTTGAAAGGTCAAGAGCTGAGGATCTTGAAAATTTGGAGAAATTTTTTCACTTTTGTTGGTGATTCCTTTTCACGAAACTTTGGGTTAACCGGATAAGGCAATGATCTTTTAAACTTTGGTTCACTCCTTGGACAGACCGGAGGGTTGACCTGTATCTCCGGTCCTGGCTCCGTTTGTTAGGTAGGGGATCTCCTTATCGCCTGTTGTCGCCTCGGTCTCCACGGACGAGCCACCCTTCCGAGGCAGGGTACGAAGAAGAGACGAGGTGTACGTCTGGAAGACCCGTGGGTCTTCATGGAAGCACACACCAGCTTCTAGTTCGTAATCTGCTTTCAAATCACCCACGTGGGTTAGTGAATCGTCATTAACTATGCGAAAGCACCATTAGACGATGGACCGGTTGGTTATTTGAGATGAAAGCGCTCATCGCATTTGCTTAAGCTCATTCAGTTCTGTTGAGCACATTCGACGCGTCGATCTTCCTTCTTAAAGTCAACCTTCAAGTTGTTGATTTGGTTTGTGGCATGCTCGCATGTTCACGGTCATTGGTTTGATGTAATTGGCGCAGGCTCAGGAGACGATTGCACCTTGGTGGTGGTTTGTCTGTTAAAAGTTTGTTGGGGCTGGAGAATTTTGATATTTCTGATAACCTTCGGCCTTTCAGATTGTCAGCTTGTTTGCACGGTTTTTGGTTGCGTAAGCCTTGTTTTTGATAACCCTTGTTATGTGTCTGAGGGTAACGGTTTTGATGAGTTCTGAATGGTGGAAACTCCTGGTGGTCCCCAGATTTGGTTGTTAGGTCTAAACAGCTTGGGTTTTGATAAACGTTGGCAGCCTGGCAGACGTCAGTTAACCAATTGGCCATCGCTGGGCTTGAACAATTATCAATCTACTGATGGGACCGCCAACCAATCACACACACTTACATTACACAGGCTTAAGGGCGCCTCGGGGTTTCGATTCTGGTTCTTAAACTCTTTCATCATCAAACGTAAGCATCGGTAAGCTTCGGACCATCCTCCCGATGGATGGACGATGACCCGTCGTACCAGAAGAATGGATTAGAACAACGATTCAGCTTTTGAAACAGTTTGGTTCTGTTACGAGAAGTCGGACCGGTTTGGATTTGTTCTCAATGATAGTAGAGAATATCGCGTGGCGTACGATTCAGAGGGATATTCCACCCCGCGCTGAGTTCAAAAGAATCGTTGATCGTTTTGGGTCAAAGCGTTATAGGAACGGTATCGATTTGGTGGCATATTCGGAGAAACGATGGTGAGCGACCCATTCCTGCGAAGAAGAATCATTGAGAACGTTCCCATGCTCACCAAGTTTCATCAAACGTTGCGAAATTGGTTATATCATTCTTTAGGTTGTTGTTTTGGATGACGGAAAGAATGATAACCGAATTTTGAACAAGCTCTCCCAAGTGGTGAATGGAACGAGGCTGTTCTTTCTCCGAGCCAAACTCGGGCTGCCCCCCTCTAGAGAGAAAAGGGAAAAGACATCTAGCTTAATAGCTTCATAAGAGGGACATCTTTGAATTTCTCAATGGTTGAAGTTAGCACTTGTTGAACGCAACGGATGTGGGCATGAGGCATGCGTGCCCTTTCAAAACATTGGAAATTGATTCAGAGTGACAAGTTGATCAAACTCGGTTTTAAGCTCAAAATTCTCAGAAAGGATATTGGGGTAGAGCAGTAGCATCTCCATAATCCTCTCGGTAGGCAGCATTGGAGCAACTCCTGCATCGTGGCGTTATGGTCGCCATCTCGCGTGATGGGAGTAGGGAGATGACAGTAAACTACCGGGTAACGTTTCTTTGGCCTCCCGTCTACCGACGATGGGTTAGCCTTGGCACTGTGGAAGAAGAAAGACGACTCGTTCAAGTTAGACTTGGAACGAGTGAATCATACCAATCAAACAAAACCAAAGTGAAAAAGAAAGGTAGACCAGAAATTCTTTTTGGTTTTCTGACAGTTTGATAGAAGAAATAGAGAAAATATTTTTGGTTTTTAAGGTTTTATATTCTTTTTGTTGTTTTTGTTGTTAAAGAAAACAGCGTTACTTCTAAAAAGAAGGGTCTTCAATCAGCAGTCTTCGAACAGATGCAAACAACTTAATCTTATCAACGCTCGCGGCAGCGGCGCCATCTCTGACAAAGGTGTAATCTATGCTATGAAACAAGAACGACTGGGTCGTAGTCCACGAGGGTTGAATGGTTCTTAGATCGTTCTCAACAACCGTGAGTTATGTAGATGTGAATGGGTTTAAAGATATGTTTTCGGTTTTGTTTAACGTACTCAATCACATTATTTTAAAATATGAAAGTAAAACGTGAGGAAAGACAATTCAAATAAACGAGGAGAACATAACACGTAAAAAGAAATGAAGGACAGAAATAAAATAGTAAGATAAAGTAATAAAAGAAAGTGAAGATGTAAATACAGAAATATAAAATGTTTTTGGTTTTTATTAATTTTATTAATTGAAAGTAAACGAGAAGAAAACGTTTAACGGAAGAAAAAATTAAACAAAAGTTAAAGAAAAATAAACTAAGTAAAAAGATTAAAAGAAATTTCGGCAGAGTTTTCGTTTAGGGATGACCGAACAAAACTCCATCGATAGGAAACGATGGAGAAAATTAAAAGTACTATCTCGAACTTGAAAAAGAAATAAGATAAGGGAAGAAGAAATACAGAACGAGTCAAGCGACTTAGACTAAAAAATAAAGTTGACACTAAAACAATACTTCGCTAACAAAACTTGACTCAAACCGCTAAGAACAATAAAACAATTACTCCAACCTTAAAATGGCATCAATACTGCCTAACTCGTAAAAATGTAACCGTCGCTAAGATAAGTAATGAAAAGAAGAAACTTCCTAGACCCTAACAAAATTCCATACTCGTAGGTTAACCGGCAGCCTACAGCTCGCTAGCCTATAAAGCAGTCATACTCGCTAACTCGAATAAGACAAACTCGCTACCCTTCAAGAAGAAATCGCTAGGCCTAGGAAAAACCAAACTCGCTAGAAGTTGGAAACCATGACTCGCTAGTTTTTGAAGACCATCACTCGCTTAGCTATCTTGATCCAACACCTCGTAGGCAGGCTTTTTTAAACTCGGCTAGCGTTTTTGAAAAATAGGCAAATCGCTAAACTAAACCCTAAACATCCATACTCGGTACTTGAAACTTTTAACGTGACAGAAAAGTTGTTTAAAAAGGTAAATAGAGATTGTAAAAACTTATAATAAATGTTAGAGCACTAAAATAAGCTTAGAAAAATAGCAAATAAGCACGACTCTCTTTTGGGCAAGCCCTAACCGCATAAGCTTTTTTATGAACTCCAAATAAAACCATCAAAGGTGACAAAGAAAGTTAAATAAACTGTAAAGATTAAGAAAGAACTTGTAAAGATTAAAGCATTAAAGATATAAGGACAATAAGTTCAAGACATGAATAAGATTAGAGAATAAAATATAATGAACAGAAATAAATGAAAGTAAAGAAAATGAAAAATGATTAAAAAGGAAATTAAAAAGACATATAAAATAAAAATAATAGAAACAGACTAGCATTCATTAAGAAGCTATAAGTGGGATATATTAAGAGTTATCATGGTGGCTTCCTTTTACAACTGCCCCCTTAACTCTAATATATGATATAAATCAACTGAAGTAAACAGTAGAACTCATTACACTAACTAACCGACTTATATAGATAACTTAATCGCTTGCTAATTTGAGGAATATGTAACAGATCCTTCATAAAGATCTCAATGATATACCACGTGACACTTGCTTCGGGTTTCGGGAAGCTTATACCATGATAACACCATCCTTTTAATCTTTCGATGTCAAGCTCTCTCTTTCCATATTCACGAGCCTTTAAGTAATGAAACATCGTCACGCGGGCCTTTCTACTTGAGTAAGTTTCATCGTTTTGACTCGCTTCTTGACTCTTTTCAATCTTGTGCTCTTTTAGGTGCTTTTTGGTTGTTTTCATGCATTTATGCAATATCCGTGTTCCTGCGCACGTCCAAACACAAGAAGCGACTATATTTTGGCGTTTCCACGTTAGTTTTTGGTCTTTTCCTACACTTAAAACTAAGGTCAAAACTATGTGTAAAATAACCACATCATCCACAAGTTTATCCACAATTTTCAGGAAGTCTTTGATGTGTTGGATTGGTTCTTCAGATTTCAATCCATGAAACTTGCATACACTTTGGACAAGCCAAACGTCAGTTGCATGCAAGACCCCTTCTGTGCGTTCGTTCGGAAACACAATAGCATTAGAGAAGCCACGAGGGGTGGGGGAAGAGTAATCCTTGAGGCACTTGGGGGTAGGATCCTTAGGAATTTCTGTACCGTAATTTGATCGAGGGCTAGGTGGTGTGTCGTGATGATCAGATTCCTCTTCAGAGAGGGCTTCATCGAAGTTGATGGTGATACCAATTGGTTCAGACATCGAAGAGTGTTGTCTTAACCTATGCATTTCCCTTTCAGGTTCTGCGTAAGGAGGGATAAGGTCTCTTAAGGAACTGCGACTCCTAGTGACTCTATGGTTGGAGAGATCTTCGTTTACCATGATAGCCAAGGAAGATAAGAGCAAAGGGTTGGGAAGAAAAAGAAAGACTAAAGAAAACCTAGAAAAATAAAAATAAAAATCTTACTAGAAAGGAATCTAATGAGTAGACCTAAGTAAAAATAAAATTTTCAACCTAAGCAATAACTATTCCCCGGCAGCGGCGCCAAAAACTTGATGCGTGGGTTTAGCAACCTTTGCACTTAGGTTTTACTTCTCAAGGGATCTTGAGAAGCTTACAACCCCCACCAGGCAGTGTACCTGACCGATGTAGTATAGTGAAGTGGCAAGTACCGGGGGATTGATCGTTCTCTCGGGGAATAGTATCGTTAGGCTTGAAAAGCTACTCTAATTAGGTCTAAGGGTTGAGGGATGATTCTTTTTGTATTTTTATATTTTATGAAAGCAAGTAAAAATCTCGGGTTTTGGAAGAGTGGGCGGAATTAGTTGCTAGTCAACTAACCCAAATAACTACTTTTGCAATTAAAATCAAATAACAAGAAAAAGTAAATGGTTGTGAAACTTATATGAGAGAAATATGTGTTTACTTAGATTTCCTTACTCCCTAGCTATCTTTTACATGTTAATTGGTTTGTTGTAATTGTGTGGATGACGGGTTGTATTCCTTTAAACCATTCGTAGGGTCGTGTACGATCTTCCCTAACTCTATAAGCTCCTACTTCACTCCTATGTCGAGCCGACTAAAAGTTCCTAACATGGGATCATTAGAATTCGCTCATGCATTAAATACAACCATATAATCGTAGTACACATCCGATTCATGTTTCTTAAAACGTTCAAGCAAGTTACCGTATAGGAGGTTAGCCAGTTTTCTTAAGCCTAACATCGACTTCATCCACCCACAACAATCACAAACAAACCAACAACATANGACGGTTTCTCAGGTTATTTTCAGATCCCCATTGATCCACAGGATCAAGAGAAAACTACCTTCACATGCCCTTATGGTACCTTTTCCTACCGTCGTATGCCGTTTGGCTTATGCAATGCTCCTCGCACGTTCCAAAGGTGCATGATGTCCATATTTTCCGACATGATCGGGAAAACAATGGAGGTATTTATGGATGACTTTTCGGTCATTGGGGAGTCGTTCCAATCATGTCTATCCCATTTAGACAAAATGCTCAAACTCTCCAAAGTACCTAAAATGACAAAAGGAATGATTTAAGGCAATATTTGA
Source organism: Artemisia annua (assembly GCA_014162995.1). Taxonomy (NCBI): domain Eukaryota; kingdom Viridiplantae; phylum Streptophyta; class Magnoliopsida; order Asterales; family Asteraceae; genus Artemisia; species Artemisia annua. Next base: position 69,043 of record LBNU01024980.1, on the reverse strand, counting down.
TCAAATAATTAAGGATTAGGGCTTAAATGACCCCCTAATAACGTAACACTTTTCGCCTCATCATTACGAAAGAAAACTCTGCCCAATTTCTTTTAGGAGACTGCGATAGTTACTGTTCACGAGACTTTTTGTTGAGATACTTGGACCTAAAATTTACCTTAATAACTTTAATATCACAACAAAAAATTCTAAACAATCAATCATCTCCATTCAACACAAACTAAAACACCACTCTGAAACAAAAACACCTCATATCAAAGATCCATTATCACAATGTCTACTACTCAAGATTTGTTGGCAGCAGGGAGTGATGCACGACCTCCAATGTTGTATCGGGGAAACTATGTTCAATGGTATTCAAGGTTTATGAATGTTCTCATGGGCTACAAAGAACGCAAGCTGTTGATCAACTCCATCAAAAATGGTCCGTATGTAATGAAAGAGATTGCTAACTCTGAAAATGAGGGAAAGAAACGACTTCAAACTGAAGATGATTTAGATCAAGCTGAACTTGCACAATTTGAAGCTGATATCCGTGCCAAAAACTTGATTCTCTATGGGCTAAGCAATGACATTTACAATGCCATTGATAGCAATCCCACTGCTCATGACCTATGGAAACTTTGGAATTATTGATGCAAGGTGCAGATGTTGGTACTCAAACACAACAAACCTTAGCACTCTGGAACTATCAATCATTCAAGCAATTACCTAAAGAAAATCTTGAAGATGCATACATCAGGTTCAACAAGCTGATAAATGAAATGAATCGTCATAACCTCAAAAGATCTAACATTGAACACAACATTATGTTTCTCACCAACCTACAACCTGAATGGCGTCGTTTTACCATTGCTATCCGACAAAATCAAGACTTAACCTCTAAATACATCAACAATTTGTTTGATCTACTAAAACACAATCAGGTTGAGGTCAATGACATACTTGAGCAAAAACGTAAAGAAAAAGAAAAAGAACTTTTAGCTCAACAAAACATACAACCACTTGTTACTGATTCACTTGCTCTCGTTTCATCATACCATCAAAATCACTCTTCCTTCAATTCAAACAATGAAACACTTTACTCACCATCAGATGATTCCACTGACCCAAATCAGGACCAAGCTTCTGTTGAACTCACCAAAATTGTTCAAAACCTTGCATTACTTGGAAAACAGATTTAAAAAACCTTCTATAAACGTCCAACCAACAACAATCTTCGAATCACCTCTGCACCCACTGCTATTAACAAACGACAAGATCTTCCACCAAGAGTTAAAGGTATGAGACAAGATGTTAAGAAGAATGACAAGAATGATGGCGGTCAAGACAATCAAGATCCAAAATGCTTTGGCTGTGGTCAACAGGGTCACTTTGCTAAGAATTGTCCAAATGGGAAAGTGTGTAACAAAGCTTACTACAGACAGAAGATGTTGTTAGCTGACATTGAGGAAAAGGGTAAGATACTGAATGCGGATGAGAATGACTTTATGATGGATACTGATGATGAAGGTGAGCTATTGGAAACAAATATGGTGTACATGGCGTCTTTGGAGAAAGTGGATGTTTTTGAAGCTCAAGAAGAGGATGCTACTCCAAGCTATGACACAGATGCTGAAGACGATGACACTCTCGTCAACAAGGTACACACATCTGATGCTTGTGACTATGACACTCTTGATGAATTGATACATGGTCATCCTCGTACAATTAATAAGTCAATTGCCATTATCACACGTAGTGAAACATCTACAAGTGATAATACTCAGTTACATACTAATAGTATCGAGAGTAACCATGCATCAACAAGTCAAGATCATGTTGATATGCTCTAAAATTATGCCACTATTCAAACTCAGATTCAAAATTATGCTACCTTGATAAAACTTGAAAAAGACAAAAGTACTTCTTTAGAAAAGAAAATCAAGGACATGCTATACGAAGAGAAGTCTAAGAGACCATTAGTGCTTAAAAGACAAATTCAAGATTTACAAAATGAAAATTTTCATTTTAAAAGAAATATTTCACAGGTTGAAAAATCCAAAAAGAATCTTGAAACCGAAGTTTCAACTCTCAAAGAAGAAAAAGCTAATTGTATTAAACAATTAACTAAAGCTGAAACCAAACTTCGCACTGATCATCAGACTACTCAGACTATGCACATGTTACTTCCCAAACCAGATCCCTTAATGGATCTAGAACAGGGAATTGGTTATACACAACTGTCTTATCTTGATATTGTCAAATGTCAAACACCAAGTTTGTATAATGCTGATTACATGAGACCTGATACCTTCAAAGATTACCTGTTTGTTCCTAATGATATCTCACAAGAGGAAATCCAAAAGCGTTTGAAAGTTAAACAAAAGAAAACCAATTTCCCTTATTTTAGTGTTGATTATGGTTTGATTAATAAAGAAAATTTTCTCTCAAGGAAACCAACAAATATTAAACATCATGTGGAGCAGGTAACTGAGAAACCATATGATTCAAGTAAATATGTGAGTTTAGCGAGAAAAACTTTTTGTCATCTCAGAAATCAAAAAAATGGATCGTCAAGTATTCTTTGCGGAAAGCAAGAGTTTCAAACTGACAAACTTTTGAGATCCAATTCTTACGAAGTGGATGTTCTAAAGGAAGTCAAGAAACAGATAAAAACATTTATCGAGCCTCCCGTGAATAGTATTCGCGATAAATTTAAAATCTTTGAAGATGCATTGAGGTCTGAAATGCAAAATGATTTGAAATATGTCACATCTCTTGAAGATGAATATGACTTTTTGATCTTAAACTCTGAAATTCAGAAGGAATATTTTCTAAATCAATTTGAATCAATCAAACCACAATTAGTGTCAAATGAGGAGAAAATTGAAAATTTGGAAAATTAACAAACGTCTTTAGAATTGGAAAACCTTTTACTTAAAGAGAGTCTAAAAGAGTGTTTGCAAAAGAATGTTGAGTTGAACGAGGAATTATCTTGTCGTACTGCCAGGTTTGAGAACTCTTGTGCTAAACTTGAAAAACAATCTTTAATATTTGAAACAAACTGGCAGCGTAAACTTGATGAAAACAAATACGACAAGATTTCCTATGAATTTTTTTTGAAAATAATCTTAAAAGAGAATGAAGAGCTCTAATCTAAAGTGCTTGATTTGATGAAAAACAAGAATAATGAGTTTGTTGCTTCACGCTAGTTGGAAAATCACAATTTTTCATATTTTTCAAACCAACCAACTACTTTGGCAAAACTTAATCACAAAACTCATATTCTTGAGCCAAAACAAAAAGAGGTTTTATCTACTACTAATGTAATTGCTCCTGGAATGTTTAAAATTGGATCTACATTTTCTAGAGAACCATATGGAACTAATGACATGCTTCATAAAAAAGATTCGTAAATAGCTAGGAATCAAGCATTACTTAGTAAGGATATGCCTCTAGATGCACTGTTGTGTTACTTGACTCCTCCCCTATAGAGAATAAACCAAAAGGGTCAAGGAAATACAAGAATAAGAATCGTAAGAAACAGAAAACAGCTTCATATGATCAAACTTCAAAGTCTCCTAATGCAGATTTGCTTTTTGATCCAGGTTTAGACACTACTTGTAGCAGCGAGAGACCACCTAAGAATTATGCTTTGAAGAATAGAGCCTCTCAGCCTCAAGTTTTAGAAAACCTAGATATTTTAATGCTTTCAATAAAAAACGCTCTAAGCGAATGGATGACTGTAATGACTTAAATGTGCATGGATATGTTGCTTCTAATAGCAAGAATGCTTGTTATGATTCTATTACTTATAATTATGCTTCTGTTAAACATGTGCATGCTTCTTTGAATCGTGACAAAATGATTGCCAATGCCACTAGGACTGCTACTTCAAATGTATAAAACACTAAGCAAATAGAAAAATGGGCATGGATTCCAACGGGTAGAATGTTTGAACAATATAAAGAACCCCCTAGAACTTGCCTTAAGTGGATTCCCACTGGAAGAGTGTTCAAACAAGTAGGCTATAAATGGTTACCGGTTAAGAAGAAATCTGAACCTAGCATTAATAAAACTATAAGATTTAATCCCCTAGATTTGCATTCTATTCTGTCTAACTGTGTGGAACCACTCTATCAGCGGATTCCCAATCTTCTGTTTTTTGCTTTGATGTGCAGCTTTGATGAGGCGAAAAGTGTTACGCTTTTAGGGGGTCATTTAAGCCCTAATCCGTAATTATTTGATCAAATATTGCCTTAAATCGTTCCTTTTGTCATTTTAGGTACTTTAGAGAGGAAATCTGGAAAAGGAAGCATTTTGGACGTTTTTGGAGCATAAAAGTGAAGAAAACGACAAAGTCTCAAAATATGCTGGAAATAGTACCTGATGGCGTCACTCTTTATGAGGTGACGGCGTCACGCTTTGACATAGAGTTGGATAATTTTTACACGAGACGGGCCAGAAAGATTTTGAGGCTTTTACACGTGACGGCGTCACGTATAAATTCACCTAGGCCGTCACGTTATAACTTAAAGAGAGACGGCCCAGAGAGATTTAAAGGGGGACGGCGTCAAGAGTAGATCTGAGCAATCCGAGAAGAGTTTTGGCGGCGAGGTAACGGCGTCACGAGCTAAAACGTGACGCCGTCAAGTTGTAAAATCTATATATAATTTTCTAATTTTCATTAATAAGTGTGAAACTTTTGGGAGAACCCTAGGGATAAACCCTAGCTCGTATTTTACTGTATTTTCAGGGGTTTTTCACCCTTGAGACCTTGATGCTTAATTAAAGATAAGTCTTCTTCCAAATCAATCAATATGTCTATGTGTTGTTTGATTATATCGTATGCTTGTCTTTTAATTAACATGCTAGGCTAGGTCTTTCTTGTGTTTGCTTAGATCTAATGAAACCTAGCTATTGATTACATGTTGTTCGTTTGTTTGTGATTGTTGTGGGTGGGTGAAGTCGATGTTAGGCTTAAGAAAACTGGCTAACCTCCTATACGGTAACTTGCTTGAACGTCTTAAAAAACATGAATCGGATGTGTACTACGATTATATGGTTGTATTTAATGCATAAGCAAATTCTAGTGATCCCATGTTAGGAGCTTTTAGTCGGCTCGACATAGGAGTGAAGTAGGAGCTTATAGAGTTAGGGAAGATCGTATACGGCCCTACGAATGGTTTAAAGGAATACAACCCGTCATCCAAACAATTACAACAAACCAATTAACCGGTAAAAGATATCTAGGGAGTAAGGAAATCTAAGTAAACACATTTTTCTCTCATATAAGTTTCACAACCATTTACTTTTTCTTGTTATTTTATTTTATTGGCAAAAGTAGTTAATTGAGTTAGTTGGCTAGCAAATAATTCCGCCTACTCTTCAAAAAACCGAGATTTTTACTTGCTTTCATAAAACATAAAAATACAAAAAGAATCATCCCTCAACCCTTAGACCTAATTAGAGTAGCTTTTCAAGCCTAACAACACTATTCCCCGAGAGAACGATCAATCCCCCGGTACTTGCCACTTCACTATACTACATCGGTCAGGTACACTGCCTGGTGGGGGTTGTAAGCTTCTCAAGATCCCTTGAGAGGTAAAACCTAAGTGCAAAGGTTGCAAAACTCACGCATCAAGGTTTTCCAAGTCTACCTATGGTACTGGTATGTGTTAATTCACATACTTTTATTTAACCAAAAACCCGACCAAATAGACCAAAAACTAATCCATAATTGCCAAATACTTGTGTTTTTGATTGTGCAGGTATGGATTTATAAAAAATGGACAGAAAATCAAGAGAAAATGACAAAACGAGCACGAGAATTGGAAAAGTGTCAAAAGCTGCAGCTGGGAAAGCTAGTGGTCAAAGTCAAAGCTCATAAAGTCTATTGAAGTCCTTCATGTTCAAAGAAATTTCAAAGCTGACCCCTTGAAGAAGTTTGAGAAAGTTACATAAATGGCCCTTCAACTATCAAGAATTGTCAAATTTGGTCCTTTTGAAGATTAATTTGGAGAACGGACAACTCAGGCCCTTCAAGTAATTCAAGAATGCCACAAATGGTCCTTGGATAATATTTATAAAGAGTGGCAGAAGTGGTCCCTATGTTTTCAGATATTACACTTTTGGTCCTTGTTATATTTGCTACAACCTACCCCTTTACTAAATAAACCAACAACTAAACCCATTATCTAATCCTTACCCCAACCCATATTCCTGCTGGCCCAAAACAACATAAGCCCACACCCACTTCCCTTAATACTTAACCCGTAACCCATATAACCCAACCCACAAAACCAAACAATAATAAAATATAACCAAACGCGCCTTTTACAGTCACTGTACATCCCCCCCAAGCAAAGTTACCCTGCTCCCACCATTTCACCTAGATTCTTAGTACGAGGATTATACCTTCTAGAAACCATCTGACATGTTGTCAGATGGTGTCATAATTCTTCCAGCATGGCAAAATAAAGTAATTTGATTGGACCAAGGGAGGTGGCAGTTGATCCAAGGGTCGTAAATGGATAAGATGACAACATTCTTGGTGGGATAATGATCTAACGGTGGATAATTGCTTCTGTGACCTTCTATGGGCTAAAACCCTAGCTCCTTGTCAGCTATAAAATGTCACAACCTGTAATTTCAGGTCATTTCCTAAACCTCGACATTTCACTATTCACCCGTTACTATTCATCATTTACTATTCATCGATCACTATTCATCATTTTACTATTCATCGTTTTCGGAGTCAATTTGAGATTCCAAGAAGCGTTCAGAAAATTACTATTCATATGACACTATTCATTCCCGGAAGGAAATCACTATTCATGAACATCATTCATTTCATCGTAAACCTAGTTTACGGGTACTCAAATTCGCGTAACCGGTTTGGTTTAGCTGCGAATTCATGCATCATTAGTAGGGACACTTCATATGGACCAGAAATAGTCAACATATCATCACAATGACATTTGCATACTATTCCACTCGTAGGATATTCAAAATAACATTTTTCGTATATTTGACATTTTACGTATGTTTATTTTTAAATAAACATTAACACGCGATCAATAATGTGACTAACACGTCCGACACTCCCGACTATGATCCTAATATATTTTCATACTCATTATAATGACACAAAAATTATATTATTAATTTACTCGGTGTTTTCAAATCAACTGCTACATTTTTTGTTAGGAGCTTATAACTCCGACGAGTTACGATATTTCAACCCGATAATTTTTCTAACACCCAATTCTTGCTAGTAATATGATTTTTTTTAACTATTACAACTTCGTCATATTTTATTTCGTCTCGTCACGATTGATTTCTAGTTAACTCGGTACCCGGTAACACCTAATACCCTACAAAAACTAACTAATACTTGCACTAGGTGGACAAGGGCTTTAATTAGCCCACACACTTTTCCTCCCCCCCCCCCCTTTTTTTCACGCCTACATGCTCCCCCTAGTCCAAATACATAAATATCTTGACTACAAAAGTCTACACAAAGTCTTATATGTTTATTATTTTACTTGCACATTTTTTAATACTCCAAAATAAACTAGCAAAACTTTTTCTATCTTCCTTCCTTCTTCATGTAATCGGCCAAGCCACAAGACCAAGAAGAACCATTAATTTTTCAAGAACAATATATAATCAAGTATATTTAGTACTCCTATAAGGGTTTAAAAATACAAACTCAAGGTTTACTTAAGCTTTCACCATCAAAAACTCACTAATCTTTCAAGTAAGTGTACAAAACTCATTTTCATAATTTTACCAAGTACTTACAGTGTTCATATAATTTTTATACAAGATATACATGCATGTGTTAGCTTATACCACTCTATTTACATTTTTCATAACCTATGAGCCCTAGAAATGGATATAGGTAATCCTTGGTAGATTAACTTGGTGGATGATGTTTAGGAACCCATGAAACCCTAAGAAGGTGTATGGTAGGTTATGGGATGCTTGGTTGTTGTTTGTATGGTTTTTGGACAAGTTACTAACTAGGAAAATCGATTTTTTAAACTATATACACTACTACACAAAAGGCTATAAGCACCCGCAAATAGAGACTTGTTTTATAAAACCCTGCTCCTATGATAAAAAACTAGCGGGAATGGATGGAACTGAGATTTGTTTTCTTGGAAAACCCAGTTTTCATAATACAAAACGCATAAAAACTGAGTTTGCTGGTAAAAACCGGTCTTTTTGCACAATCAAAGACACTAGTGTTTAGGTAACAACATGTCACTATGTATTTATGTTATAGACACTGTTTTTGAAGAAACAACCGGTGTGAGTATTCTATATTTCGAACTGCTATCCCCATGACTCTTCACCCCCTTCTACACCTAAATTCCGAAAATAATGTGCGAATAGCAATAGGGTATATTTACATTTGTATGTTATAAGATAATAATAGCTTAATCTTTAAACATTAAGCAAGAATAATAAAACTAGGTACACTTTGGTTTGGTTTCGTTTGTGGGCTGATAAATACGGTTGCGAATAATAAAAGTAAAATACGTGTATTACGCCCATAATCAGGGTGAACAAAATATAGAATAAACCTCATTAAATGTGTGAAAGAAGATCAAAATAAGTAATGGCTGAGTCAAAGGTGAATCCCAAAATTTTCGAACAATCCCATAAGTTTCGTTACATGCACTCATGACCAGTTCAATACCACAAACCCTAAAAACCTTTTCAACTAAAGTGCGGCATAACAAGATTAGGTTCTAACAATAGCGGCAAATAAAAACGCATAAACTGTGATTTCGTTTTTACAATCATTCAAGGCTTATAGTTGTGCTCGGGTGTAGTTTCAATTGGTTCGTGTTTGGGTTAAGGCTTGGTTCGTGGTTGGGGCTGTGTTTTCCCTTCGTTTGTGTTTGGTTTAGGTTCGATCAGAATTATATTGTGTCTTAGTGTTCGCATTCGTTTTCGAATTCCTCACCGAATTCTTGTTCGTTTGGATCAGCCATTGTTTCATTTGGAGGTAAATCATGAACCCAACTTTTATAATTAATCATACATTAGTTGTTGGTACTAGATCTTTTGATAATCATTAGTCTTATGCTAAGAACTACATGCCACAAAACCATGCACGAGTAAATGCACCATCAACAACACATGGACAGAGATCTTCAAGTCTTAAATTAGAAGAATTATATCATTGCAATGTTGATTTTTATATATATATATATATATATATATATATAGTAAATATAAATAGTTAGATATATAATATATATATATATATAAGTATATATATATTAATAATAATAATATATATATATATATATATATAAGGATTTGGATATGCTTATAAACTCAACTATGTCTTCTAGTTACTGAAACAAGTTTAAATATGAATAAAAATCACGTTACATTCATATTACATATCACATAATCTTTGCTTAGTCTATAAGATGTATCATGGGTTACATTCATACACAGTTTGCATGTACTAATTAGACGGTTTCGAAAATAATATATCTCGGTTTCAAGTTGCGTACAACATCCTTATGATATATTGATCATCGAATTTTGTTCAATCTTCTACCGTAAGTAATTCACTATATATTTTAGAAATACCAGTTAGTAGACAACTCAAAATTCAAGCTACACTAAAACAACAATGAGTACTTTGCTCGTTATTGATTAGTAGTTGATTATTATGTGTTGATCATTTTTTTTTTTTGCAAAAGTGTGATCATTTGACATATAAGTTTGAACTTTGTTATGCGTCATGATTGGCTAAGGTACGGATATCCTATCTTTCTCATTTAACATTCTTGATGCATATTGTTTGTTCAATATTTGCTTCTTTTATATATTGGTTTGATTCGTTGGTTCTTTCGGTTGCATAGATAATCTGTGCGCATATTCTTTACCCCTTTTCTTTACTATTGTGATGATTTATGGTTCTTCTATTTGCGTTGATTATTTGTATGGATCGCTTGTCTTTCTTTTACGCATCTTTTGTTCATACAGATATATCTTTCTTTCAAGCATTCTTTGTTCGTAACATATTGGTATGGATGTTCCTGACATCTACTTTTATTTACTATTGTTAGAACCATTGATTCTTTCGTTTGCATTGATCAATAGTCGTTTGCATCTTTTAGATTGCTGAAGTTTTTATTTCATTAATTTACTTATAGGTATCTTGGAGTGCCGAGCGCCCGTTAGAGAACAAAGAGTTGACCGCCATCACTGGTGCATGGTTTACATTGTGGCATGATTGATCCCAGACAATTATGGCAAATTATATTGAATTCTAGTTTTTTTTTGTTTGTTTTTTTTAATAGTTTGTTGAATTCTAGTCTATGAATTTGAATTTTGTCTAGGAATTATGTTTTGTTGAATTGAAGTATTATCTTAATTTACTTAGTTGATTTTGACATTTTTTGTGTATTTAAATCACTTTATATACATATATTTGTTGCATTTATATTGCTTCATTATGGTGAGTCAAATTGTAGATTATGGAATTTCAAAAAATTAGAAAATTTCAAAAACATTAAAAAAAAATTACAAAAAGATAAGTTTTGATATAAAAACATATCCTTTTACTCTATATAAAGACTGGTTGGATGTTTCTATAAGGACAGGTTGCGGGAGAACCGGTGCCAATGTTCAATAAAAACATGTGTGTTTACTCTAATATGGAGATCAATTCTTAATAGAAAACCAGTGTTGATGCTTCTAACAAAGACAGGTTGTGCAACCGGTTTCTATATGTTTCGGTCATGGAGATACCCCCCTTCAGAGAGTGGTCTCAAAACCACTCTTTATGGGCTATTTTGACCAGTTTCTGTATGATTTTTTGTAGTAGTGATATATACCTACTACCACTATTTTGAAAACGTGGTAAACTCAGTTGGTTGTGGGTTATTTTGGACCAAATATTTAGAAAATACTTTCCAAGACGAAACTATGGCCGAAAACGGGGATAAAAACGAGTTAATAACGAAGGAGATATGAGTTTTCCAAGTTTAACGACTAAAACTAATTTTTTGAAAATGTGCTTGCTGTTGGACGTTTTTCGACGGGCAAAACGAGGCGTTTAACGTTACCTAGAGGGTCCGAGCTACTAAAAAAATATATTAGTACATGTTTATACGAAACCGTGGATATAAAGAACGCAAGAAACGGACNGGATAAAAACGAGTTAATAACGAAGGAGATATGAGTTTTCCAAGTTTAACGACTAAAACTAATTTTTTGAAAATGTGCTTGCTGTTGGACGTTTTTCGACGGGCAAAACGAGGCGTTTAACGTTACCTAGAGGGTCCGAGCTACTAAAAAAATATATTAGTACATGTTTATACGAAACCGTGGATATAAAGAACGCAAGAAACGGACCTATAACGAGTTAGATATGGGTTTTTGAAGATACTTGATTCACATAAAATTCTGACAGCAAAACACGGAATATTTTCAAAAGAAACCATAAAATCCATAAACCCCCATGTTTGGAGCCAATTTCCCGTCAATAGACTCATTTCTGGAGTCGGAACACCAAGGAACAAAAGTTAGATCACCTGGCCTAGTATTCAAACCAGTAGGCCGTTTGTCATTTAGACTTAAAACGAGTAAACTATGACCATCCAAACATTCACAAAAACCGCCCAGAAATGACAGTTTTAGCCCAAACACCATACTTTTCGACCATTTATCTTAAAATCTGGACACATTTAGCAAAACTTCACTACTGGACATATTTAGACATGGTGCCAAGCTTTCCATAAATACCAGTTTTGTTTCCTAACTCTCAATATTCACTGATATACAACTAGTTTTCCGAGGCTACTTAAGCCGTTTTCAGAAAATTTACAAGTACTATATTTTACGACGAAAAGTTATATTTTCACAAGTTTTCACCAAACAACTAACATAGAACACCGTTACACTATATATACATGTAATATACTGTAAGATTTATCACAACAACATAAAATATAATTTTCGACGATTATACATGTTTTGAAAATAATACGAGTGGTATAGATAGCATATGTACTTACATTCATGACATCACTATATATAGTCTAAATTAGATTATATCCATTCATGTTAGGTTGCGGCATGTGAACGCGCCTTGTTTGCCATACCCGTTTCACACTCATTGTTCCATCACTTCAGGTGAGTTTTCATAGCCCCGTATACATTTTTATATTGTTTTCAAATTCCTTGTACATAGCTTAAGTTACCGCATTGCCTTATTTAAGTCCCCATACAATCATGGACCGTTAATTATGCTTAAGCGAGGGTGAGTGGATAGATCTATTGAGGGTGACGCCTCCATCCATGTTGGTTATACCAACAGTCAAGCGGATGCATTTCATTTTACATATACATTAGAGTGCCTGGCAAAACACTCTAGAGGGGCACATATTTCATGCAGTCAAGCTTCAGGGTCATGAGCTTAATG
>LBNU01024980.1:45503-55656 GCA_014162995.1 Artemisia annua | reverse complement strand
AGAACTGTCTGAGCACTATAGGATGTACTCAGCACCATATAACCAACTTTGAATGGGTTAGGATAACCTTTTGACATTGACGGATTTCACCTTCAACAATAGCCATCACGGGAACATAAAGATTGCACCATTTGAGACACCCTATGGTCGAAGTACCCATTTACCCATTTACGGACCGAAATTAGAAAGTTAAATTCACCAGTCTAGAACCAAAATCGTGAAACAACAAAGGAAATTTCATAAGTCAAGAATCAGTTACAAGCGATAAGAAAACAATTGAAGTTAGGTTGGTGCATGACACACATCATTCGGATAGAGCATCCCTGAGCAGCAAACCATCTAGATTCGAGCGGGAGAACGAACTATGTTGAAAGGCTTGACTTGGAAAGGCATGATACAATTTTGGTAACACAAGAGAGTGAGCCCTCGGTATTGGACAATTCAAGATTCTGGAAAGGATTGGTCCGGTAGCATATAGACTTGAACTTCCGCCAGAACTCAGCAATGTGCATAACACGTTTCGTGTCTCAAACCTCAAGAAATGTCTTTCGGATGAGTCTTCCGTAATCCCACTAGAAGAGATTCAGCTCGCTGACAAGCTTAACTTTGTGGAGGAACCCGCAGAGATCATGGACCGTGAGGTCAAACAATTGAAGCAGAGTCGAATTCCTATCGTGAAGGTTCGCTGGAATTCTCGAAGAGGTCCCGAGTTTACTTGGGAACGGGAGGACCAAATGTGACGCAAGTATCCGCATCTTTTCACCGAGTCTACTTCAGAGACCAACATCAGCTGAATTCAGGGACTGAATTCCTTTTTGGGTGGGCGACTGTCACAACCCGTAATTTCAGGTCATTTCCTAAACCTCGACATTTCACTATACACCCGTTACTATTCATCGATCACTATTCATCATTTTACTATTCATCGTTTTCGGAGTCAATTTGAGATTCCAAGAAGCGTTCAGAAAATTACTATTCATATGACACTATTCATTCCCGGAAGGAAATCACTATTCATGAACATCATTCATTTCATCGTAAACTTAGTTTACGGGTACTCAAATTCGCGTAACCGGTTTGGTTTAGCTGCGAATTCATGCATCATTAGTAGGGACACTTCATATGGACCAGAAATAGTCAACATATCATCACAATGACATTTGCATACTATTTCACTCGTAGGATATTCAAATTAACATTTTTCGTATATTTGACATTTTACGTATGTTTATTTTTAAATAAACATTAAGACGCGATCAATAATGTGACTAACACGTCCGACACTCCCGACTATGATCCTAATATATTTTCATACTCATTATAATGACACAAAAATTATATTATTAATTTACTTGGTGTTTTCAAATCAACTGCTACATTTTTTGTTAGGAGCTTATAACTCCGACGAGTTACGATATTTCAACCCGATAATTTTTCTAACACCCAATTCTTCCTAGTAATATGATTTTTTTTAACTATTACAACTTCGTCATATTTTATTTCGTCTCGTCACGATTGATTTCTAGTTAACTCGATACCCGGTAACACCTAATACCCTACAAAAACTAACTAATACTTGCACTAGGTGGACAAGGGCTTTAATTAGCCCACACACTTTTCCTACCCCCCCCCCCTTTTCACGCCTACATGCTCCCCCTAGTCCAAATACATAAATATCTTGACTACAAAAGTCTACACAAAGTCTTATATGTTTATTATTTTACTTGCACATTTTTTAACACTCCAAAATAAACTAGCAAAACTTTTTCTATCTTCCTTCCTTCTTCATGTAATCGGCCAAGCCACAAGACCAAGAAGAACCATTTATTTTTCAAGAACAATATATAATCAAGTATATTTAGTACTCCTATAAGGGTTTTGAAATACAAACTTAAGGTTTACTTAAGCTTTCACCATCAAAAACTCACTAATCTTTCAAGTAAGTGTACAAAACTCATTTTCATAATTTTACCAAGTACTTACAATGTTCATATAATTTTTATACAAGATATACATGCATGTGTTTGCTTATACCACTCTATTTACATTTTTCATAACCTATGAGCCCTAGAAATGGATATAGGTAATCCTTGGTAGATTAACTTTGTGGATGATGTTTAGGAACCCATGACACCCTAAGAAGGTGTATGGTAGGTTATGGGATGATTGGTTGTTGTTTGTATGGTTTTTGGACAAGTTACTAACTAGGAAAATCGATTTTTTAAAACTATATATATACCTACTGCCACTATTTTGAAAACGTGGTAAACTCAGTTGGTTGTGGGTTATTTTGGACCAAATATTTAGAAAATATTTTCCAAGACGAAACTATGGCCGAAAACGGGGATAAAAACGAGTTAATAACGAAGGAGACATGAGTTTTCCAAGTTTAACAACTAAAACTAATTTTTTGAAAATGTGCTTGTTGTTGGACGTTTTTCGACGGGCAAAACGAGGCGTTTAACATTACCTAGAGGGTCCGAGCTACTAAAAAAATATATTAGTACATGTTTATATGAAACCGTGGATATAAAGAACGCAAGAAACGGACCTATAACGAGTTAGATATGGGTTTTTGAAGATACTTGATTCACATAAAATTCTGACAGCAAAACACTTAATATTTTCAAAAGAAACCATAAAATCCATAAACCCCCATGTTTGGAGCCAATTTCCCGTCAATAGACTCATTTATGGAGTCGGAACACCAAGGAATAAAAGTTAGATCACCTGGCCTAGTTTCCGAATCAATAGGCCGTTTGTCATTTGGACTTAAAACGAGTATACGACGACCATCCAAACATTCACAAAAACCGCCCAGAAATGATAGTTTTAGCCCAAACACCATACTTTTCGACCATTTATCTTAAAATCTGGACACATTGAGCAAAACTTCACTACTGGACATATTTAGACATGGTGCCAAGCTTTCCGGAAATAGCAGTGTTGTTTCCTAACTCTCAATATTCACTGATATACAACTAGTTTTCCGAGGCTACTTAAGCCGTTTTTAGAAAATTTACAAGTACTATATTTTACGACGAAAAGTTATATTTTCACAAGTTTTCACCAAACAACTAACATAGAACACCGTTACACTATATATACATGTAATATACTGTAAGATTTATCACAACAACATAAAATATAATTTTCGACGATTATACATGTTTTGAAAATAATACGAGTGGTATAAATAGCATATGCACTTACATTTATGACATCACTATATATAGTCTAAATTAGATTATATCCATTCATGTTAGGTTGCGGCATGTGAACGCGCCTTGTTTGCCACACCCGTTTCACACTCATTGTTCCATCACATCAGGTGAGTTTTCGTAGCCCCGTATACATTTTTATATTGTTTTCAAATCCAACGGGGGAGAATACATTGCACCATTTTCGTACGAGCCTAAGTATCAAATTCCTTGTACATAGCTTAAGTTACCGCATTGCCTTATTTAAGTCCCCATACAATCATGGACCGTTAATTATGCTTAAGCGAGAGTGAGTGGATAGATCTATTGAGGGTGACGCCTCCATCCGTGTTGGTTATACCAACAGTCAAGCGGATGCATTTCATTTTACATATACATTAGAGTGCCTGGCAAAACACTCTGGAGGGGCATATATTTCATGCAGTCAAGCTTCGGGGTCATGAGCTTAATGCTATTGTACTATTTTTCACGTGACTTTGTCATGCACATTATACTTGTGGTTATCGTACAACATTTCATTTTATAAACCTATGGAACTCACCAACATTATTGTTGACCGTTTTAGCAATGTATTTTCAGGTAATTAACTTGCTCTTGTTGACATGCATTGGACCTACTTGGAGTCGCGGGAGTCGACGCGTCTCACTTTTATTTCATGCACTTATGTAAACGTTTGATCTTGTTGGAACTTGTTTTGGTAAACTTGAAACATCATTTTGGGACCTATATTTTGTAAACTCTGAATGTTTTTAATGATCAAACGTTGTATTTTTCAAAACGACACTTTAGGTTGTTCAATATAACCTTATATGAGATGCCATGAACGTTACACCCAGGTATTCAATTCCGCTGCCAATCAGGTAAATTCAGGGTGTGACATAAAAAGACCCTCTGTTCGTAGCTTATGGTGGTAGTTTTTAGATAATGTAATGCTGTCAAATTTTCTTCTGAAATGTATTCTTAGTTTAAACATAGTGTAATCTCAGTTTTTATTAATAAAAGTTCTTAGTTTAATGCTTTTAATACATGTTTTAGCTAATTACTTAATTTACGTTTTAGCTTAATATTTGTTAAACTAGCTTATTTCCTATCTTAATAACCTCCTTTAATCAATTTATATAGCTTTTATAAATTTAAACTTTCTTTATTTACTAAAGTTTCATAAAAACACAAAAAAATAAGAAAATCATAAAAAATCCAAAAATATTTTTATTTTACTAAAAATCAGCTTTCAATCAAGCTTTTTCATGTAGATAACAAGCTCAAATTAGCTCATTAGCTTTTGTGAGCTTGTTTTATAGCTTAAACAGTCCAAAATCTCATAATTTGTTCTGGTCAACGAAAGTCAAAGCCCCCATATGAAGAACATGTTCTGCATTTATGAAGATGAAGGTCCCATGGTGTAATTTGAGCCTATCTAAAGATAGGCCTTGTTGAAGTGAAACCCTTGTTTAGCTAGGGTAGTACAAGTGAGTTCTATTTTCTCTATTTAGTTCTTAATTTTAATTTCTGCTTTGATGATTGGTAGATCTTAGTTACTTGGCTGTTTACTGTTATTATCTGTTTTAGATCTTTATTTGTTAGTTGATTTGATCAGTTGTAGTAGATAGTTGGTTAGAATAATCATATTTCTCTTTTTGCTTAGTTGACTGCCATAACTTAGTGTAAACTGCACATCTTGGTTCTTGTTGTTAGTTGCTGAATTTTACTGATCACTTAGCTTTAAATATAGTTATTTTTAATAGGTTTGATCATTAGTTTGGTAATAAATGGGGTAAAACTTAAAAAGTCAATGTAACTGCCATATTAAGGGTTGTTTGGATCTGCTACCTTTTCAGTGTTCTTGTTGTTTTGTTGTTGTTCTTGCTGCACAAATAGATTACCTTAGGTATTTACAAGATAATTTGAGCATCAAATTGGCTGGTTAAACTTAAAAAGTCAAACTTAACTCATAAATTCAAGTCTGTCCTTATTTGATGTTCTGTGCATATTTGATCCTTGCATTATGATTGAATTCGGATGCATTTAGGTAAATCAACTCACATAGTAGCTTAAAATATCTTTTAAGGTCAGATTATTGCATTCAAAATTTAATAAAGTCAATTCGGTTTTGCATTTAAAAAGTCAAGAATCTGGTTTATACTTGCTTGAAGTAGATCTGATATGTGGTACATTTAGGGCATCATATTAGATTCAAATTGCTTAAACTTTGTTTCTAGGTGTAATTTGTAGTGCAAACCCAGTATAAACACAATATCAAACATTTTAAATAACAATTACTTGGTCTAATTTGATCTACAAAACTGTCCCTTTGCCTGTTCTTCATGGGTATGCAAATAGCATTTTGTGTGGACATCTGATGTGAGCTCAATTTAGGGTTCAATTGCTGCATAAAAATTGGGGCTTTTAGTGTTTTTAGGTAGTTTGTAGTATAGGGTTTTAGATTATGCCTTTAGGTTTCTAAAATCTGCTTATATAGGTGCTTATTTTACTGCTTAAAGTAGGACTTTTGCTCACTATTTCTGCTTTTAAAGTTGAAACTGCTTATGTGCTTAATTGGCTTACTGAGAGCTTATCTGTTTGAATTTAGTTGTTCTGAGCTTAGATAAGTGTGTTGATCTATTCGTGAGCTTTTTGTGATTATTAGTGCTTATTTGCTTAATATTAGTGCTTATTAGGAACTGCTTATTGCTAGAACTGCTTATTAGGGTCTAGGATTCTGTGACTTTTATTTTTCCTAAGTTTTAAGTATAAAGTTAGAATTACCTGCCAAGTTTCATACTTAATTAAGCTCATTTGCTAGTTTTTTTTTAATTAAAGTAGATTTTAAATCCTTTTTAATCCTTTTTAATTTTTAATAAATCAGAAAAAGCAAAAATTAATTTCATTTTAGTTTTAAAAATATTTTTAAGTTTAGTTAGATTTTTCAAAATTAAATTTGCAATTATAAAGTTATTTTTCATATTTATTTGCATTTTAAATCAATAAAAAAATAGTTTTAATTTATTTTTAATTAAATAAAAAGCAAAAAAAATAATTTTAATTTTTCTAAAATTTTTTATTTACATTTAGGACTTAGAAAGTTTAGTTTTCACCCGTAGCCCTTTTCNTCACGGGTTACTCAATCTTATCACAGGTATTTCTTTCCACGGTTTTGAACATGAAGATCTGTATGTTCACATTAGGAATTTCACCGACATTGCTGAAACAATAAAGATTAATCAAGTTCCTTATGATGTGGTTAAGATGAAATTGTTTCCCTTTTCCCTTAAAGGAGCGGCCCATACTTGGCTAGAAAAGGAACCCCCGAATTCGATTCACACTTGGGGAGATCTAGCTAACAAGTTCATAAATCATTTCTATCCTCCTTCTAAAACGTCTAATCTCCGAACTCAAATTTTTCGATTCCAACAAGCTTTCGATGAATCATTCAGCGAAGCTTGGGATAGATTTAAGGACTTGTTAGAAAAATGTCCTAATCACGGGTTTTCACCCTTGCATCAGATTGATACTTTTTACAATGGGTTAAATCACGCTGATCAAGACTCTCTCAATTCTGCTGCAGGTGAAAATTTGTTGTCTAGAAATACTCAAGAAGCTTTCACTATCATTGAAAATAAAGTGAAAGTGAGAAGTTCTAGATGCAAAACCCAAGTTTCAAGTGCTAGTAAATCTAATGACGAAGTGTTGAATGCTCTAATGACTCTTACTAAACAAATTGGTTTACTCGTCAAAGATAAAGAAAAACTTTCTCAGACCGTCAATGTAGTGAATCAAAGTTGTGAAACGTGTGGTGGTCCACACCCGTATTATGAGTGTCCGGCAACCGGTGCCTTTGCTCACGAGAATGTGTATGCTGCAAACACGGGCAGTAACGGTTACCAACCCCAAGGAGATCGAAATCTTCTCAGCTACCGTTCCAACAATTATCTTGAACCACCCGGTTTTAATAAGCAAAATCCGAATCAAAATGTGCAAAATCGTAATAATCAAGTCAATCAAAACCAAAATCGAGCTAATCATGGTTTTCAAAATCAAAATCAAGGGTTTAATCAAAATCGGGGTTTTCAAAACCAAGGGAATTACAACCAAGGTCCGAATCAAGGAAATTTTCAAAGGAATTTTCAAAATGCTAATCATGGAAATGTTAATCATGAGAATCAAAATTTTCAAAATCAAGGTTTCAATAACAACCGTGGCAAAATTTTAATAAAAATCAAAACCAAGGATTTGTTCAAAATCAATCGCCCACGGATGAGTTGTTGAAACAACTACTTCTTCAAAGTCAAAATCAACAAGTTTTCAATAAAAACCAAGAAGAAACAACTAGGATGTTGATTAAGGAAATGACTGAACTTAAGAAGTCTTTAAATGATCGACCCTCAGGCTCGGGTACCTCTTCTCTCCCTAGCAACACGATCGCTAACCCGAGGGGCGATGTTAAGGCGATCACAACCCGTAGTGGTGTTTCATATAGAGGACTCATGGCTCCGACTACCTTGTCTTCTTCTCTTCCTCCCAAGGTAATCGACCGTTGTAACACCCCCAAAATTCGGGTCTAGCAGAAGTATACCTGCATTGGGGTGTTACTATTTGGTATCACAACACAAGGAACAAAGAATGGTTTTTATTTCATTTATATAGAATAAAAGTTGTTATGTTGTTGGGTTTTAGGAACTCTGCTTCTGAATAAAGTCAATCTGCTGCTGACTGACTCTGCTGCTGAAGATGACTCTGCTACTGGAAATTTCAAGACTCTGCTGCTCAGAGTTTATTATAGTAATGAGTCGTGTATTTATAGTAATGATTGTATTAAATATTCTATAGGTTTAGAATATCGTTTGTTTGTGTAAGAAGTTATTGTAAACCATGTAGGGTTCCTTGTCTATAAAAGGAGATCCCTAGGGTTAGAGAATGTACTTATGTTAGAAATAGGGATGAGCACGGTACCAGTACCGGTACCGTACCGTACCGAATTAGTGGTACCGTTTTTTTCCCGAGCATGAAAAAGGGTACCGGTACCGGTGCCGGGAAATCGGTACCTATCCAGTACTTCCCGTTTTTTATAAAAAAAAAAAAAAAAAAAAAAAAAAAAAAAAAAAAAAAAAAAAAAAAAAAAAAAAAAAAAAAAAATAGGAAATCGGTACCTAGTAAAAATAGGAGAAAACATATCATCAAATTTATCATAACTTACAAACGTTCCAAAATGTATAAAAATCCACTAAAAACATATGAAATAATAAGCTGATTCGGTACCACTAAATAATAAGCTGATTCGGTACAAATAATAAACCAATTAGATACAATTATTTTTTACTAGATGTAGACTGTAGTGTTTTTTTTATACGGCATTGAAAAGTTATACCAGGTTTAGCATATAACAATATTATATCTAATTGTTTATATGATGAAACAAATCTTAGCTACGAAAATCATTTTAAGGAACCACGTATATGGATGAAATCTTTGGGATATGTAAACCAATCTTAGCTACGAAAATAATTGTTTATTTGATGAAACCAATCTTAGCTGCTAACATGTTTTGTGCTACGTTATTTTGTTTATTCAATATGGGTACTACGTATATGGATGAAAACTTTTAATGTACGTAACTTTATTTTTAGTGATGATGATCGGAATGAAATATGGATGCAAATTTTTTGATTCTAATGATTGATGATATGTTAGGGTTTGGTTTTTGGGAGGGTTTATGAGGGAGCAATAGTTGTTACGTAAGACTTGTCAACCTTTTTTTCCCCTAGATTAACTCTAAAAAAAACCTTTTAAATTCCGGTACCAAACCGGGATTCCCGAATTAGTCCCGTACCGAATCTCGAATGGTACCGAATTTTTTTTGCCTTATTTCGTGGTACCGGTACCGTACCGTATATCGGGAGTTGGTACCGTTTCGGTACGGTACCGGTACGGTTCCGGGATTCGGTTCGAAATGCTCATCCCTAGTTAGAAAAGTCGATTCACTTCAAGGTTGTAAAACCCTAGCATTGTAAGAGTGCTCGTATTCAATATATTGAAGTGTTTAAGTGTGAAGTAAATTGTTCTTGTGTTCATCTTAAGTTAAACAATATATTCCGCGTGTTGTTTAAGTTATAANGTGATGGGTTAGGTGACTATGACTGGAGTGACATGGCTGGAGAAGAACCAAATCAAGGTCTCATTGCTCAAGTGAAGACTACAGGGCATAACTTTGCTCTTATGGCCTATGCTTCTTCATTATCTGGTTCTGACTCTGAGGTATCCAATGAGTCAAATAATTCTACTTGTTCTTTTCAATCTTGTGTTGATACTATAGAAGAACTTAAATCTAGGAATGATAGTCTTAGGCAAGAGGTTGAGTCCCTAAAACTTGATAACTTAAGTTATAAAGTAGGAATTCAAAATGTTGAAAGAAGACTAGAATATCTTAAAGAGATGGAGCTTGAATATGTAGATAGAATTAATATACAGGATGGTGAGCTTTTTGTTAAAAACACTGAGATAGAAACACTTAAAAGAAAATTAACAGAAGTAGAACAGGCTAGAGATGAGGCTCTTGCAGATAAAGATAAACATATTGTAAGAGTTGAAAAACAAAAGTTTGCTTCAACTGCCATAGATAATACTATTTAGTGTCAATTAATGAGAAGAGGTAGTGGCATAGGGTATACTGAAGTAGCTCCTCCAATGAAAAGTGCTTTTGCACCACCAGGAAAGGAGCTATCCTTCATGAATAAACTAGAAGATATCAAACCTAGTGAAGAAATCAGTAATGTGTCTATTCAAACAACTAGGGTTGAAAATAATAAGTGGTCTGATGCACCCATCATTGAAGATTGGGTTTCAGATAGTGAGGATGAACAGACTGAGCCAACACAAAATGTTAAAAAGGAAGAAATTCCTAAAGTTAATGAGGCTAGAGTTAAACAGGTTAGTTT
>LBNU01024980.1:16220-31882 GCA_014162995.1 Artemisia annua | reverse complement strand
CCAACATAATACCGTTCGGGCCATCATAATTCAGAAGTTAATACTCCTCACATGAAGTTCCCTACTATTGTGTCATGTTATTAAGTACTAGTTTTTAATATAATGTATCACCGTTCGGGCCATCATAACTCAGAAGTATATGCAATAATCGTTTGAGGAGCCAGGGCACTTTAAATCGTAAACCCAGAAAACTCGTCTAAACGAAATATCCACATGATACTCCTCGCATGAAGCTCCCTACTATTGTGACATATTACATAAAAAAGATAGCACTTTTACTTATTAAGTAAATATTTCATTTTATACCCTTATAGTTTGTATATTTACAAAATCTACCCTAGACTTATAAACTTATAATATTTAAGCATTTAAGTTCCTAGACTTTACACAATTAGCCCCTATACTTCTATAGTTTGAGATAATGGCATAAATGACCATTAAACTTATAAGTTTTCAGAATTTACCATTTATACTCTTAACTTTCTAATATTTGCAAAACTAGTCCTTATATGTTTATAACATATTTTACTTCCTATCCTAAGGTTTTAAAACTTTGCAAAAAAGATCCTTATACTTATAACTTCTAAGAAATGTCAAAAATAGTCCCTAAACTTAATATTTTTAGAAAGTTACCATATATACCCCTATACATGAAAACTATTGCAAAACTAGGCCTTTTTCCATGCAAATTGTATTTTAATGAATTAACTAAGTTTTCTAGCTTATGTTTAACTAATATATACTTAAATAAGTCTCCTAAATCAGATAATATCACATAATGAGGCAATTTAGCATATAAACACATAATTATCTATAATTAGGGTTTTAAAATGAAAAGTCCTAAATGAAAATGATCAAGGCTCTATCCTAGGTTTCTAAAGGTTCTAAGGCACCCTATATCTATCCTAGGTCAGTACTAAGGCTATTAGGATCAAGGTTGAGGCTTACCCAGGTCAGATTAGTGTTAACATGGGCATAACTAGGTTTTAGGGTTTTCTCGACTAGTTTCTACTTCGACAAGGGTTCTAGGCCTAAGGTTCTCGACTTCTAAGACTACTAGGGACCTTATACTACTTTTAGGGATAGAAGGTTTGAGGTGGAGAAGTGGGGAGGGATGGTTTGAAATGAAAGGGTGTTAAGGGGTATTTATAGGGCTCGATAGCCCTCTAGGTTAAGTATACTTGGAGTGGTGACCAAGTAAAGTGAGGAGGTGGTCAAAGGCGGTGGAGGGGTGTCTAAGGAAGCTAAGGGGAAGGGTAGAGGCGGTGTAAAGGCGGTTTGGGGTGTTTGTGGCCTAGATTTAGCCGTATAGGCGGTTTAGGACAAGTAGGTTATGCAACTACTTGTAAGGTGTTATGGTGGTGTGTGCTTGGTAGTGAAAAGGGTGAGGGCAAGCTGCTAGGGTGGTTTTTTAAGGTGATAGAGGTGCTTAGGTTAGTTTTGTACTAGTTTTGGTTTAGTTATGTTTAGTTATAACCTAGTTTTGCCTAGAGAGAGTTTAGGGTTCTGCCTAGGGTTTAGTGCCTAATCTAGAGTCCTATAAGTGTCTAATGACTAATCCTAAGTCCTAAGAGGCTTATACTAAGTGGTGGTGGCTTATGGTAAAGATTTGGGATAGTTTAACCTAGTTTTCGGGAAGTTATAACCTAGTTATGGTTTTGTGCCTAAGGGACTTGTACCTAAGTTCTATGGGGTTGTACTAAGGTATAAGGGTGCTAAGGTATCCTATTGTTCCTAAGGTAACTCATACATAATCCTTGAACACTTTCAAACTAGTTCAGATAAGCAATTAGGGTTTTAAAGATAACCGTAAACACATAGGTGCAATTAGGGTTTATTTAGGGTTTATTGTAATACTGTGATAAGTTTAGTGTGTTAGATTGATAGATTACTTATTGTGGTGTTGTTGTGATCTTATGCTTGACATACCAGGGGTTTATAGGATGTGAGTATTGAGTTATTTGGCTTGTGTAGATACGTGAGCAGGTTTAGTGAGTCATGCAAGTAGTGAATGCATATAAAAAGCAAAAATTTACCTGTGAAATACCTACTATAGGTATTTGTAATGGGAATGATAATGATGAGATTTTGTGGGTTGTTACATATAAATGGTAAATTTTGAAAACATATAAGTCCAAGGGTCATTTTTGCCATTTTCCTAAAATATATAAGTATAGGGACTAATTGTGTAAAGTTTAGATAGTTAAAAGTCTAAATGATATAAGTTTATAAGTTTAGGGTAGATTTTGTAAATATATAAACTATAAGGGTATAAAGTGAAGTATTTTCATATAAAACTAAAAACTATTTTTTACTTAACAACATAACACAATAGTAGTTAGCTTCATGTGAGGGGTTTCATTTGGGTATTCGTTTTGACGAGTTTGCTGGGTTTACGATTTAAAGTGCCCTGGCTCCTCAAATGTTTACTACATGACCTCTGGATTATGATGGCCCGAACGGTGTTATGTTATATCTATAACCTAAATACTTAACAACATGACACAATACTAGGGAGCTTCATGTGAGGATTATATACTTCTGAATTATGATGGCCCAAACGGTATTATGTTTAATAACGTAACGCAATACTAGGGAGCTTTATGTGAGGAGTATGTAATTCTAAATTATGATGGCCCGAACGGTGTTATGTTATATCTAAACATTAGAAACCCTAAGAACGATTACTTGAGAAACTTAAACAAGATAACTAAAGCTTGACATACACCCAGACCTATAACAAACCCCAGGAAACGTGAGTAAGCGGTCTAATCTCCGAGTCACTTTTACATCAATAAGATTTCCCTAAGCCCAGGTGAGTTTTCGTAGCCTCACACTCTTTTTCTGTGAGTTCATGGCCTCACTCTTTCTAAATGCTTTACAAACCCTGTGAGGAGGATACATGCTTACTTTTTCTCTTTAAATCGAATACAAGTTTTTTTCTTTGGTTATTGCACGAGTAAACTACTTGCCACCACTACACAACTAAATGCATGAATCTAATCACTTGCGAGTGAACGCGAATATAATTGATAGATCTATTAGAGTTTGACAACTCCCGTTGGATTGCCTCTCTCTGGGGGAACAAATAAGTATTATATTTGAACCTTCTGAAGGATTAACTTTGGCAAGTTATCCTTCCCGTCCCATCATGGTGTGGTCTGCAAACCCCATGATCTGGACTGTTAACGTGTGTTTCATGAGCTTAGTGCAATAATCCACTCTTGATAATTGTACATGCATTGCAATTATCACAAACACTACATTTTCGTTGAAGGGTGTAACAACTGAACCCTGTGGAACTTGTATTCACTATCACTTAAACCTATGACTCTCACTCAACACCTAGTGTTGACATTTAAGCATGTATCCTAGGTATATGGCTGCTACGGAACTATGACATGGAGCGGCACTGAACTTGGAGCACTTTCAACGCTGTTATCATTCAAATACTATTTCACACTTTGATTTACGGGACCTCTTCTTAAAGAAAACTCTGATATTTTAATGAATGATAACATATTNCCCAACTATGTCAACATCCACCCTATTCACAAGGATTCGAGCTGATCCAGTACCATTTATAATGACAACACAATTCAATGAAATAATGGGGAAGCTTAGAGCAGATATGGAAGCAAGATTTGCAGCTAAACGACAAAGCAAATCACAAGATGGGCCATCATCAACAAAAACACTATCTTTGGATCGTCTTACCAAACTCATGCTAGATAGGTTTTTACGTGATGGTTCACTACCACAAGCTCACCCCCAACATTTACAATGCATTACTAGATCCGGAAGCTGAACCACAAACAACACAACAACCCGACACTTAAGCTCAAGACCTCGAGAAGATGATGAAGAAACAAAATTCTGAGGCAATCAAGTTGATTAAAAAAATGTCATCAAGGTTTGTTGAGTTATAAAGCCAATGTCATCCACAATCACACAAGCGCCGTCAGGATGATCCTGAGAGGGAGAAAAGCGCTAAGAGACAAAGAACGACACCAACTACAACCTTTACAGCCACAACACAAGTTTCACTTCAACAACAACAACATCACAAGTCTAGTTCACAGCAACAAACAGACGATTATGAAGAAGTGAACGTGAACGAAAATGTTGAAGGTGATAATCTGAATAAAGGTGTAGAAAGTGAAGATGACTTGACTTATTGGGAAGGTGATATACCTCCTGAATGTGTCAGATGATGATGACGATGATGTGTTTGAAGATGTTTTGAAGTATCTGATACAAACAGAAGAACAAATCAAAGATCTTACAACAGAAATGCTTGACGGCATGTTCTCAAATCTGCATGAAGAATTTGGAATAAAATCAAGGAAGAAGATCTTTTGGAACACAGAGTACAAAGCTTCTATGATTCGGTAATCTACAAGTCCAAAAGCGACAAAGATTTCAATACAAGACTTGTCGATCAAGAGGTTTCAAAATCTCTCGGTGATTCTACTTCTTCAAAATTTGGAAGAGATGCTACAGAAATGACCAGAATAGAACGATCTCCGTTATGGAAACTAATTCCTCGAGTTCCAAGATCTGACTCAGCACCTCTTGTTCCCTACTTCATCGACGATCTAAACTACATTCTTAAAGGTCCCAAAGAATACCAACCATCAATAAAAGAAGTCGCAACTTATGAGGAAATTCCCGAACCATTTCTGGAAGAAGAAAGATTTTTGGATATATTCTATGAAGATAAAGTGAGTCATGAGAAGTACAAAATCAATGCTTATCTGGGGATAATCAACGTCAATGAAAGATCGAGGGGTTTCTATGTTGGATCGATATACTCTGACCAAACTAACTATGTAGCTTGTAAGGGTTTAGTAATCTTGGATAAATCCTTAACTACTAATAATGGAACACTGATATACTTAAGTATGCGGAATCTACTTCAATAAAGCTAAGAAGAATAATCACAACTTCAACGATTATATTAACCAAACTTTGAACCTGCTTATATTACAGATTCACTAACAATCCCTAATCGCTAAATATCTCTAATATCGAACTTGCATGTATTCGTATACGCGTATATGCATATATGCGTGTTTGCGTGTTTTCTAATGCCAACCTAGGGATCCTTTTATAGGCATAAGGAAAACCCTAGTCGGTTTACAATACTTGAACGACAAGTAAACTAATTCTAAACTAAGAACATTCTAGAATTACATAATAATCCTTAAACGTTTTGCATATTAGTCCTTTATCATAGCAGTCCTTTGATGAGCAGCACTTTGACTTTCTTCGTTAAGCAGCACTTTGACTTTCTTTATAAGAGTAGTACTTTGACTTTATAACCCAACAATCCTCCCCTAACTTGAATTCTACTTGCTTGATTTCAAGTTCCTTTGTCTTCTTTAATCCATGCTAAATTACTCTAGCATTTAACATCTTTATCTTCAAGGAATGATTGTATTTGTCTTGTACTCACTGTGGTTGTATTGTCATTATCAAAGTAATCTTCATCAGCAATCCTTATCAGCAACTATCAGCAACAATCTTTACAGCTACTCAGCAACATATGGCAAAATGTACATCAGATCACAAAATTTCATACTATTCTCATCACATCCAGGTGTGTAAACTCCCGTGAGAGGCGAATCATTGAAAAATAATGGATTTTGATGTCTCTTTACCAAAGCCATTAACTCTGGAGTAGCCAATGTTTAGGTTTAAGAACCATGGTACATTGATAACCACATGATTTTTAGCAAATCATCAGCTAGCAACGGATTTGAGTATTCTTTACCAAGAGCCGTTTGCTTTTGGACTAGCTAGTTCTTTTAGTACAATCACTACCATGGTGAACTAATTACCATACAAATGGATTTTCCACAGCCTTTACCACAAGCCATTATCTTGTGAGCTAGCCAACTCTTCACTATCACAAATATGGTGAGTTGAAAACCATACAATTTTTTAAATTGTCAACTAAAAACGGATTTGATAATCACATTAGAGCCGTACCCTCATGATGAGTCAAACTCTTTCTTGTTTATTAGACATGGTGAGTTGAATACCATTTGTTGTGTAGTACAAGTACTAACACCATGTGTTACTCAAAAATGTTTTGTTGGTGTTTATCCTATGCTTCAAAAAGTATTTTGCACACTACAAAAATTGCTATTTTTCATTAAAGAACTTTACTGGTTTTTATGCTACAAACAGTACTTTGATAAAGTACTGTTGGTCTAGCAGTACTTTGAATAAAATACTTATTATTCAAAAAAAATATATATCAAAACCATACCAGTAATCATGCATCATCATCTGCCAAAGTTGTCCATTTGATGAATAACTCAATCGCCATAAGTGTTGTGTCATTCTCATCTTCAACTTCCATACCATGTTCTAGCAACCTGATCATAAGAATTCTTGTGAGAGGATATCTTCTCTCTGCTAGCATATGAACCATGGTACCATCTTCTAATTCCAATACATGCACTCCTGCTGATTCAAAGAATCTCCAGCTTATAATTTCCCAATTATCTTGATTATTCCAGAGTGCATCCTTGCTTGTTTCTTCAGTATCCCAGAGAGTTGAAAGATCACCCAGCAAGATTAAACCCACTCCTCTTGGTGGAATGTGTTCATAATAAGCTTGTACTTGTTGATGTAGATGAAGTAAGTCTTCTCTGTCTATCAAATGTAGTATATCCCACAACAAGTTGAATGCTCTAAAACTTTCATCCTCTCTATGGAAAACAAGATAATCTCCATCTTCTTTTGATTCCACAATTTCCAATGCAGAAATCTTAGACTTTGTATCAGCAACTTCTTTTGACTTTGGATGCTCAAAATCAACAACCCTTAAGTAATTCCTTAGCTCATCAACTGTATCTATTCTTAATTCAATTGTATCTTTGAACTTCTTTGATGGCTGTTCTTTAGTTGTTCTTTTTCTTTTATTTCTTGCATCCAACATCTGTTTTACCTCATCAGTATCAAAACCAACAATGCTATCAACTTGCTTTTGGTAAGATTCTCTGACAGCATCATACAAGTCTTTCATCTCTTGATACTTTAATCTCTGTAAGCCTTTGTATCCATGACCCTTTAGATAACTCATCATTGCATTCATTTCTTTAGCAATGCCCTGTGATTTTCTAGGTCCAATAACTCTTTCTTTAACAATAGGCTTCTCTGATCTCTCCAATTCAACATTCAATTCAGCTTGACACTTTCTAGCAGCTTCTTCATTTTTAGCTTCCTCAAAAGCTCTTATCTGTGCTAAAGTGAACTCCCTCTTCTTCTTTTTCTTTCAACTAAAAGCCCTTTACCTTTATCTTTAGGATCGACCTCTTGAATAGGCTGAGAAGAAGGTTGTAAGACTTGAGATTGTTCAACTCCAGGAATAGTAATACCTCTAGGTCTTGACATGTTGAGCAACATATTAGCAATGGTCTCATCATCACTATCACTATGTTCCTCTTGCTGAATTGGATTTAAAGTACCAACTTCTTCATGTATAACATTTGAAGGACCAGCTTCTTCATCAAAATCTAAGGTTCCTGGTGTAATAAGATTTTGCCTAAAAGTACCTTGTGGAACAGTATCTTGAACACCAGTACTTTGAGCATCAGTACTTTGAATATTAACTTGCTCAACTTGGTCAGCTTCTTTCTTTGAATCTTCATGAGTTTCAGCATTAGGATCTTCATTCAAATTCTCATAAAGTTCAGCATCTAAATCCTTATGAATTTTAGCATCTGGATCTTTATTATATTCAGCATCTTCATTCAGATTTTCATTTTCGAAATTCCTCCCCAATGTGAATGAAGAATGCTTCTTGAGCTTCCTTTTCTTAGGCTTAGAGATCTTCTTAGGTTTCTAACCACTCTTCTTCTGTGATTTCACTCACAATCTGTGATGTTGAACTAGTGGCCATACAAAGCTCTTCAATCTCTTGAACTTATTCTTCAACTTCAACATTGATGCAGCTTGATCATCATAAGCTTTCTTTAACCTCTTTAATTCTCTGGTTAAAGCATAGTTATCCAGCACTCCCTCATTAGCTATTGCCTCCTCATCAGCCATTACTCCCTCATCTCCTCCAGATGTTTGAGACCCATCTGTGGAAGTATAATCATTGGGAGATGGTGGTTGATTCTCATCATGGTCTGAATCATAATTGGCAGCACCTTGCAAAGAAGCAGTACTTTCCTATGAAGCAGCACTTTTAATAAAAATTGCAAGCAGTACTTTCCTATTATCTTTACTACAAATAGATATATCATCAATAGCATTGTATTGCCTCCCCTCAAACAATGCATAGGACTAAATGAAGTCCTCCCCTCAAACATAGCTTAATAATTAATCATACCAATACTTACCACCAAATGTTTGAATCTTGAAACATTAAATCCTTTGGTAAGTAGATCAGCTATATTGTCATCTGTGTGAACCTTAACAACATTAATGAGCCTATGCTCATAACAATCACGAATAAAATGATGCCTAATCTGAATATGCTTGGTCTTGGAATGATAGACAGGATTCTTCACAATACAAATTGTACTCTCATTATCAATGTTGATAGGAGTATTCTTGAAATTGCATCCATAATCCAAGTGTTGATTCTCCATCCAAAGTACTTGTCCACAACAGCTTGCAGCAGCAACATATTCTGCTTCAGTGCATGAGGTTGCTGCAATAGTTTGTTTCTTACATTGCCATGAAACTAGTCTTTTCCCAAGATATTGACATCCTACAGTGGTTGATCTTCTATCATAATTATCTCCTGCATAGTTACTGTCTGAAAAAGCTTCCAAGTGAAAAGGTGAATCCTTAGGATACCACAACCCTAACTTAGGTTGATGCTTGAGATAACTAAAAATCCTCTTGACTGCGTTCATATGAGAGACCTTGGGTGTGACCTGATATCTTGCACATAAGCATACAGCAAACATAATGTTAGGTCTAGATGCAGTTACGTACATAAGACAACNTATCATAATTATCTCCTGCATAGTTACTGTCTGAAAAAGCTTCCAAGTGAAAAGGTGAATCCTTAGGATACCACAACCCTAACTTAGGTTGATGCTTGAGATAACTAAAAATCCTCTTGACTGCGTTCATATGAGAGACCTTGGGTGTGACCTGATATCTTGCACATAAGCATACAGCAAACATAATGTTAGGTCTAGATGCAGTTACGTACATAAGACAACCAATCATTGATCTGCAAAGCTTGACATCCACAGGTGCTCCATCTTCATCTTTTCCTAATGAGTTTGAGGCTTTAATGGGTGTGGTAACTGGCTTCATATCACTTAAGTTGAACTATTTAAGAATGTCAGTGACATACTTATCTTGACTAATGAAAATTCCAGTACTTGATTGTTTAACTTGTAGTCCCAAAAAGAAAGTTAGTTCACCCATGGAACTCATTTGAAACTCATGTTGCATAAGCTGCTCAAATTCTTTCACCATAGACTGTTTTGTAGCTCCAAAAATAATATCATCCACATAAACTTGAACAAGCATGATATCCTTTTTATCTCTTTTGATAAACAAAGTCTTGTCAATTGCACCTCTCCTGTAACCATGTTGCAATAGAAAAGTGGAGAGTCTTTCATACCAAGCTCTGGGAGCTTGATGAAGGCCATACAGTGACCTGATAACCTTGTAGACTTTGTTTGGATGTTAGGGATCTTCAAAACCAGGAGGTTGTTTAACATAAACTTCCTCTGTAATATTGCCATAAAGAAAGGCACTTTTGACATCCATTTGATACAGAGGAAATCCCATATAAGAAGCAAAAGCAAGAAATAACCTTATTGCATCAATCCTTGCTACAGGAGCAAACACATCATCATAGTCCACTCCTTCTTCCTGTCTATATCCTTGTGCAACCAGTCTTGCTTTGTTCTTGATGACATTACCTCTTTCATCTCTTTTAACTCTAAAAACCCATCTTGTACCAATAACTTTCTGTCCATCTGGTAAATCACATAATACCCAAACATCTTGAAGTTTGAATTGAAGAAGTTCTTCTTGCATGGCTTCAACCCAACTTTCTTTAGCTAATGCTTGTGATATTGTCTTGGGTTCTTCTTGAGAGATAAAGCAAGCAAACAGGCATGTTTGTTGATCCTTATGATTCAGCCTATTTTGTTTATAAACAAAGCTAAGTAAAGCATTATGTGACTTAGTGATATTCTTAGCTTTAGATCTTGTGATGACTCCTGAAGTGGGAGATCCAATAATTTTACTAGCAGGATGATTCTTATGAACTCTTAAAGTATGCGTTGTTGGAACTGTAAGATCATCTTCCAAATTTGTGTAGTCAGGACCTTGTTGTGAGAAAATGCCTTCTTCGTGCAACTCATCATCTGATTCTTCAAAAGCAGGCATGGATGGACCACAAAAATCATCAGTGTTGGTCCAATTGGTTAAACTTACTCCACCAGAAGTACTTTCAAATTGAGCAGCAGTACTTTGATCCAAAGTACTGGGATCCAAAGTACTGTGAGATTGATTTGTAGACTTTCCCTTTTTCTTCTCTGCTTCATAGGCTCTTCTTTGATCATCCTCATAGGACTTTGCTAGTGTTTCTTGAAAGAGCATCCTATTAAGTTCATCTTGAATAGCTTGATCTTCATCAGAGACTATGGGAGTTGATTCAACAGTACTTTTCTCCTTTTCAATAGGAATGGATTCTACATCAAGAACATCTTGAGGGCTAACATTGACTCCATGAACAATGAACTGTGAATCTTCTTCTTCTGAATGAACAACTTGATTCTCCTTCCTAACAGGTACATAGTTCATAGACGGAGTCAAAACATCAAGGTCAAACATCCAATCAGGACCTTTACCTCTTTGATTTGTTTGATCTTCAAGAAACTCAACATGAAGACAGTCTTGAACCTTCCTTGTAGTCCTGTTATACACTCTAAAACCTTTACTATTGGTACAGTAACCTAATAGGTAGCCTTCATCTGACTTGCCATCAAATTTTCCCAAATTATCAATGGTGTTTAGAATAGTGAGAGGACAGCCAAAAGGTTTCATAAAACTAATACTTGGTTTCCTGCCCATAAGCAACTCATAGGGTGTCTTCATCTGGGGTTTGGTGATAGACACTCTATTCAAAACATAACAAGCAGCACTTACAGCTTCAGCCCAAAATTGAATAGGTAGAAGAGAATCTGCAAGCATTGTCCTTGCTGCTTCTATCAAGGTTCTGTTCTTCCTTTCTGCAACACCATTCTCCTGAGGAGTTCTAGCAATGCTAAACTCCCTCTTGATTCCTTTGTTGGCACAAAAATCATCCATAAGCTTGTTTTTGAATTCAGTCCCATTATCATATCTAACGGATCTGACTTTGAGTCTTAACTGATTTTCAAGGGCTATAATAAGGTCATGAATAGCATCAAAGGTTTCATCTTTAAATCCCAAGAAAAAGACCCAACTAAATCTACTGAAATCATCTGTTACAACTAAGCAGTACTTTTTCTTGTTTAAGCTCTCAACAGAAACAGGCCCAAACAAATCCATGTGCAACAACTCCAAAGGCTCTCTAATAGTTCTCTCCTCAAGCTTCTTGAATTAAGCTTTATGTTATTTACCCTTCTTGCAAGCCAAACATGAATGATCAGTCTTGAATGTTTTAGAAGTTAAACCTCTAACTAAATTGCGTTTAGCCAACTTGTTGATATTCTTGAAGTTCACATGTCCTAATCTTCTATGCCATAGATGTGCCTCTTCAAGTGTTGCCTTTACCACTAAACAAGTTGCTCTACCTGAAGAATTGATATTCTTCAAATCTAAACTATACACATCATTGGTTCTTGGTATTCTCAGTGTTACCAAGTGATCATCAACAAACTTGAACTCAGGAGAGAGAATTAAACATTCTGTGTCAGTGAATAACACGGGATACTTCTTGTCACAAATCTGAGAAACTGACAAAAGGTTGAACTTGAGCTCCTTCACATATCTAACATTCTCAAAATCAATGCATCCTTTCTTGATGTTTCCTTTGCCAGTAATTCTTCCTCCATCTGGATCATTCCCAAAAGCAACTCTTCCTCCAAAATATGACCTAAAATCTGACATAATCTCCTTGTCTTCTGTCATGCTGCTAGAGCAACCACTATCAATAATAAGNGGGATACTTCTTGTCACAAATCTGAGAAACTGACAAAAGGTTGAACTTGAGCTCCTTCACATATCTAACATTCTCAAAATCAATGCATCCTTTCTTGATGTTTCCTTTGCCAGTAATTCTTCCTCCATCTGGATCATTCCCAAAAGCAACTCTTCCTCCAAAATATGACCTAAAATCTGACATAATCTCCTTGTCTTCTGTCATGCTGCTAGAGCAACCACTATCAATAATAAGATGATCTTGAAGCTCTTCCTCTGGGTTGCCCTGCACAAATGATGAAAAAGATTAGTTTCTTTTAGGAACCCAAGCCATTAATGACTTGTGTTCCCCTTGTGGAGTAACATACTTAAATTCTTTGAGTATGTAATCTCCACTGTTTTTGAAAACATGGTCAAGAATCATAGTCTGTGGACCCAAAATCTGTGTTGGTGTTTCAACAACAATTTCTTTTTCATCAAAATTTTCCTTTTTAACCAAAATTTCTTTTTCAACCAAAATCTCATTTTCAACAAAACTCTCTGTTGCAACAAAATTCTCTTTTTCACCCTTACTTGGTGAAAGTACTGGTTGTTCCCCGTCAGCACTTTCTTTCTTAACCCATTTGGTTTTAACACTTTGTTTTTATTTCTTTGATCTAGGTACTCTATTGGAGGTGTAAGGCCTTCTAGATTGATTGTAATTGGATCTCTTTGGTCTTACATTAGAAATAGCTTGAGTGGGTGAAAACCTAGCAGTACTTTGAGAAGGTATTGCTTTTGTCTTACCAGACCTTGAAAAATGTTGCCTGAAGGTACTGGTGGTTTTGAAAAAGGTCTTTTCTGGTGAGGGTACCTATAGTCTTTAGAGAAATTACTATGGTTAACCCTATTTGAGTAATTCCAAGCTGGTTTGTTCTCCTTTGGCTTATGGTTAGCAGATTTGGTCTTAGGGAATTTACTTAAGTATTCTGAGTGAAAGTCACAGTCCTTAATCAAATGATGAGGGCTGTAACATACATAACATAACTTTCTATCCATATTCCCAAATCCCCTTCCTTGAGTTCTATAACCAAAACTTGCTTGTCTCTTTGGTGAAAAAGATTTTCTAAAATTAGCAGTATTTTGAAAAGTACTTCTTGAAGGTACTGTTGGATATTTAACAGTACTTTGAGAAGAGTTTGAAGGTACTGCTTGTTTTGAAAAATCTTTAGAAAACTTTTGAGCATTATGATCACACCCTGAACCATTAACTTTACTCTGTGTGTTCTCAACCTTAGGTTTCTCAATTGTTTCTTTTAAGGACTCAGAATTAGATGGACTAGAATTTGTTTGACCAGTAAGCTTTTTCCTAAATTCTAGATTATCTACTCCAAAACAAGAAACATCTGTCCTAGGTGGTTGATAAATACCAATGGGTGGGGGAACTTCATTATATCCCTTGTTCTTCTTAAATTCAGGAGGTGTTTGATTAATTGGTTCCTCATCACTAGATGTGTTTGCATCTAAGCTAATGAATTCTTCATAACTAGATGAATGTACCTCTGAATGAAGTTGTTCCTTATCACTAGTGAGACTATCTTCTGAACTATCATACTCAACACCATAACCTAGTCCAGTTTTAACATGTACTCTTCTTTGTTTTTCTACAAAACTAACATGTGAAAGACCAGATTCTTTCCAACTAGCAAGTTTTACTAACAAATCTTCCCTTTCTTTAGTAAGCTTTTCTATTTCAGAGACTTTACATCCTAACTTCCATTCACTCAATTTTAATTGATAGTCTTGTTGTTCATATTTTTCTGCCCAAGCCATTTCATTATTTTCATGAGTGATTATCTTGGCTTCCATTGACTCTAAAGTCAATTGATAGCCAGCTACCTCAGACCTAGCTTTTCTACAATTATCTCTTTCAGTTCAAATTCTTTCAGTAACTTTTGATAAAAATTACTACACTTAGAGCATACCTCAAAGATAGTGGATGAACTTGGTGAAGTAGCTACCATAGCAAACTGAACAGGTTCTTCTTCATTCTCCATGCTCTAATCAAAGCTTCCAAGACCATCTTTGGATTCCAAAGCAGCAAATCCTGGTTCTTCATCAAAGGCTGTGCTCCAATCTTCCAATGCAACATTACAGTAGGTGACTGGTTCATCATCAAATTCATTGCCCCAATCAATCTCTGATAGGGTTTCTTGAGCCACTAATGCTGTTGGTTTTGATTCAGTAATTGGAACTTCTTTTCTTTCAACCTTGGGTTGCTCAATAGTTCTGTTTGCCTGATATTTAGCAAACTTGCATTCCCTTGCAAAGTGTCCAGGCTTAAGACAATTAAAGCATTCAATCTTTGACTTGTCAAAAGCTATTCCCTGTTTAACTTTGAAATCAATACCTCTGCCTGTTTTGTTAATGAACTTCTTGATTCTTGCAATGATCATGGCAACTTTCCATCTAATGTCAATTTCTTCCAAAGCATCTTCATCAATTTGCATCAACTCTTCTTGATAAGTAACAGGTAGAGTAGCTTGTTGAGCAAAGAAGGAACATACAACATCATCATAGTTGGTGTTGTTGGATGGTGATGAAGAGGTGGTAATCATGGTTGTGCAAGGGTTCTGTTGAGCACTAACAGTACTTTGAACAAGATAAGCAGTACTTTTGGTGGAAGTACTGCTTCTGTTTTCAGAAGACACAAAAGCAATGTTATGAGATTTAGAATTGATTTGACCATTCATCTCATGCTCATACACCTTTAAGTTGTTGTAGAGATCATCAAAGTCCATAGAATCCAAACCAGGTTGTCCTCTGATCATAGTAGCAACCACATGCCATACAGATGGCAAACTTCTTAAGAATTTCAAGTTTGCATCTTCAACAGATACTTCAGCACCATATAACTCTAGCATACTGAGAAGATTTTGGAATCTGCCATATGCAGCATCAAGGCCTTCTCTTTCACCAACAGTGAAGGTTTCAAACTATTGCTTCAGTAAGTTCCTATGCATCTTCTTTGAAGCATCATTACCTCCAAATCTTGTCTTGATAGCAGCCCATAATTGCTTTGCATCCTTAGCAGCATGAAACTTGAGTAGGTGACCATCAGGAATAGCAGACTATAGTATGTTGAGAGCCTTGTCTTGATTCCTCTTTATAGCTGCTGGTAAGGTAGGTTTAGGTGGTTTAGGTTGTCCAGGAACTCTCACAGGCTCTTCAAGAACAACATTACCATTGACAATCACATCCCATAGAGCATTGTCTGTAATTGCAATGTACTGCCTCATCTTCATGCTCCAGAGATCATATTCTCCCTTCTTGATGATTCGAATCCTGAGTGAGGTGATGGATGGGATTGGTGTAACTTCAGTCGTCATTGTTTAGGGTTTGTTGTAAATTCGGTTTAAAGGGTTCTTCTTAATCAGAGTTTCCACACAAGCTCTGATACCACTTGTTGGATCGATATACTCTGACCAAACTAACTATGTAGCTTGTAAGGGTTTAGTAATCTTGGATAAATCCTTAACTACTAACAATGGAACACTGATATA
>LBNU01024979.1:19198-29463 GCA_014162995.1 Artemisia annua | reverse complement strand
CAGACCTTCGATCTATACTCCAATATCTTCAAAACTGTCGAGAGAGGATAGAATGGTGGTGATTGGGACTGATACTCGAACGAAATAGATGTTTGGGTGAGGTTTCGTAGCGCGTGTAGTATGTATAAATGATGGGGAGGATGAGATGAGCACCATGGTGGTGGCGGTGAGGGTTGGTAACCGGCGGTGGTGACGCTACAGTGGCCGGAATATTGACCGGAGATGAAGGTGGGGTGGCGGCTGCTATGGAGTGAATGGGTTCTCAAACCCTAGAAAATGAAATGGATGGGATATAATTCCCTATATATACTTGTCCTAAAATAATTAAAAGTTAAATTACAACTTGTAGGTTTCATAAAAGATGAGGGGGGCGCGGGTAACATTACCACAAGGGCCAAACTGAAATTTTATCAAATCCTTCACGAAATGAGGTTCGGGGCTCGTTTAGGCTA
The DNA here is from genome assembly GCA_014162995.1 of Artemisia annua. Lineage (NCBI taxonomy): Eukaryota > Viridiplantae > Streptophyta > Magnoliopsida > Asterales > Asteraceae > Artemisia > Artemisia annua. The sequence continues at coordinate 29,011 of LBNU01024979.1, read as the reverse complement.
GTAACTGATTAATTCATGGCACGGGAAATATGCCAACGCGTTCAAATTAATATTTCCATTAAGATTGACTATAAATATGTCTCAATTCTCGAAAATGAAACCAAACTCAAAATAGATGAACTTTTCTCCACATAGAACTTGTATGGAATTTTGCGGGTTGTCACAGTCCCACCTCCTTAGAAGAATCGTGTCCTCACGATTCAACTCCAGTTACTCATCAGGTTCTGAAAGAAATAAGCATATACGCACGAGGATTCATATTCACGTTCACTACGCGAGTTTAGCATCCTTTAGCGAGTTTCGACGAACTCTATCGATAGGAATGCGACTAAACGAAAGTTGTCAAATTCCAAGGTTTAAGGTTCCAATAGATCAACAAGGTTCGAACATTACGATATTAAAATTTCTCCAAGAGGAATAACAACGGCCTCAATGGCAAGTCATCACTTAGATTGCAGACATAAGAATGTCGTGAATGTTGCTGAGTTCTGACGATAGCTCAAGCGTGTGAGCTACCAATCTGATTCTAGCAAGAATCTGAAAGGATCGATACGACAAGAATTCATAAAGTTTACGTGATCAGGGTTTCTAATCATCCACGAGTAGCGTACATCTCCGTTCCGCCTTCGAACGATCTTCTTGATAGATTTACGTACAAATTCAAGGTCAGAAAGTTGGGTATCTCCATCTTTATTCAACAAGTCGGCGATCGGCACTCGTGACCATAGAGGATCTTTTGCAGTGCCATTGGAAAACCAAAATANAAAGTTTACGTGATCAGGGTTTCTAATCATCCACGAGTAGCGTACATCTCCGTTCCGCCTTCGAACGATCTTCTTGATAGATTTACGTACAAATTCAAGGTCAGAAAGTTGGGTATCTCCATCTTTATTCAACAAGTCGGCGATCGGCACTCGTGACCATAGAGGATCTTTTGCAGTGCCATTGGAAAACCAAAATAGTAGGTAAGAGAGAAATTGACCAACAGGAGTTGAACGGATTAAGTAGGATTTACCAATAGATACTCAGGTAGAGGTCGGGATTCGTTTCCCGAGGTCTAGCTTACGATATAGCAGTAAAATAAAATCGACAAAAGGATTTGTGAAACGGCTCATAAGATAATAGGAAAACAACCCATTGTTTAAAAATTGCAGGAAAGTTAAATTTCGATTTTCATTTTGATTTCATAATCTTGCAGCAAGGCAGTAAAATATTTTATGAAATCGTCTCATTTAGCTATTCGCGAAATAACGTATAGGGTATTAAGGAAACATTTCACCATTTATAAAATGGTATTTAAATCAAAATTTCGATGTTTAGAATAGTAGCAAGATTGCATTTAGATCCTTAGCATGACAAAAATATTTTATAAAATCGTCTTGTGAGACAATTTCGTAAAATGGTTTGTGAGATAACAAGAAAACAGTTATCCTTTATCAAGTAGTGGAAAAATCAAAATTTTGATTTCTGCGAAATAGCAGTAAAACATCTTGCAACATGGCAACATTTTGTAAATTACTTTTCAAGGCAGTTTCACTATCCAATAAGAGAGGAGCAAAGGTAAATGGTATTTCCAAGGGACGAGTGAAAGAAATAGGTGGTTGTCCCAAGGGTCGTGATTCAAGTTACCTCTTAAAATCTTAAGAATTCTGTTACGCGCGAAATCCTTTCGGATTGGGAGATTTAACAAGTTTAAAGTACAACTCCGTAAGAGGATGTCGATTGCTACAAGCAATCGGTTAGAGTCGATTGACTCGGCATGATACGTACGTTAGAGGTGGAAAGTACAACCTCAATTGAACATCGTCGCTAAAACAACATCGATTGAGAAAATGAACATCCTCAACTAAGAAATGAATAACGTCGATTAAGATAACGAACATCATCGATTAGGGAAGTGAATGTCATCGATTAAGAAAATAAACATCCTTGGTTAAGAAAATCATCACTTGGGTAGCCTACTTCGATGGAATAAACTTTCCCATCCTCGAGCAAAATCACCAAAACCTTAAACCTCGTAACAACTTGATTTTAGCTTAATCTCGCAACTCATCAAACAAGAACTGTCACGAGATTCGACCGTGTATCAAGTTGTTAAGAAATAAGAATTTAACGTCGTCGATGATTTGGCTCAATTCAAGAATTGCTCAAAACAACAAATAGATACCTACGGCTAAAATTCAATGTTCATCATACGGTTCCGAGCACAAGCTTAGAGTAGAGGGGACTGTGACTAGATCGCAGAATGAAACGAGGCTAAATGCCAAATCCAAATTCGAAATGAGACCGAAGATCACAGATTTCAACAATCCAAATTCAAAATCAGAACGTACTCAAAATCAATTCCATCAATATCCGAAAGTCACGTCGAGACATAGTCGGAGTTCAATTAAAATATACTTAAAGTCAAGTCCAAACGTATCAAAATTTAAATCCAACGTAGTCAGAATCAGATCCATAACGATCAAAACCGAATTCAAAATATCAAAAGTCCATTTGGGACGTAACCGGAAATCAATTCAATTTCGTATAACTTTATTTCTCGTTGCCCGATTAACTTATTATTCACGTTTTAATCGTTTTATAGCCAAATTTCGCGCATGACATCCTAGACTTCGATAAATGTTCCCGAAAGGTAATTCAAGATTATATTAGGATAATTATATAGGAGCCCGAATTTCCGAGTTGTCACAGTCCCACCTCCTTAAAAGAATCGTGTCCTCACGATTCAACTCCAGTTACTCATCAGGTTCCAAAAGAAATGGGCATACACGCACGAGGATTCATCTTCACGCTCACTACGCGAGTCTAGGATCCTTTAGCGAGTTTCGACGAACTCTATCGATAGGAATGCGACTAAATGAAAGTCGTCAAATTCCAAGGTTCAAGATTCCAATAGATCAACAAGGTTCGAACATTACGATATTAAAATTTTTCCAAGAGGAATAACAATGCCTCGATGGCAAGTCATCACTTAGATTGCAGACATAAGAACGTCGTGAATGCTGCTGAGTTCCGACGGTAGCTCAGACGTGTGAGCTACCAATCTGACTCTAGCAAGAATCTGAAAGGATCGATACGACAAGAATTCATAAAGTTTACGTCATCAGGGTTTCTAATCATCCACGAGTAGCGTACATCTCCGTTCCGCCTTCGAACGATCTTCTTTATAGATTTACGAACAAATTCAAGGTCAGAAAGTTGGGTATCTCCATCTTTATCCAACAAGTCGGCGATCGGCACTCGTGACCATAGAGGATCTTGCAGTGTCATTGAAAACCGAAATAGTAGATAAGAGAGAAATCGACCAACAGGAGGTGAACGGATTAAGTAGGATTTACCAATAGATACTCAGGTAGAGGTCGGGATTCGTTTCCCAAGGTCTAGCTTACGATATAGCAGCAAAATAAAATCAACAAAAAGGATTTGTGAAACGGCTCATAGGGTAATAGAATAACAACCCATTGTTTAAAAATTGCAGGAAAGTCAAATCTCAATTTTCATTTTGATCTCATAATCTTGCAGCAAGGCAGTAAAATGTTTTATGAAATCAGCTTATTAAGCTATTCGCAAAATAACGCACAGGGTATCAAGGAAACATTTCACCATTTATAAAACGATAGTTAGATCAAAATTTTGATGTTTAGGATAGTAGCAAGGTTGCATTCAGATCCAGAGCATGACAAAAAAATATTTTATAAAATCGTCTTGTGAGACAATTTCGTAAAATGGTTTGTGAGATAACAAGAAAAACAGTTATCCTTTATCAAGTAGTGGAAAAATCAAAATTTTGATTTTTGCGAACTAGCAGTAAAACATCTTGTAATATGGCAACATTTTGTAAATTACTTTTCAAGGCAGTTTCACTATCCAATAAGAGAGGAGCAAAGATAAATGGTATTTCCAAGGGACGAGTGAAAGAAATAGGTGGTTGTCCCAAGGGTCGTGATTCAAGTTACCTCTCAAAATCTTAAGAATTCTGTTACGCACGAAATCCTTTCGGATTGGGAGATTTAACAAGTTTAAAGTACAACTCGGTAAGAGGATGTCGATTGCTACAAGCAATCGGTTAGAGTCGATTGACTCGGCACGATACGTACGTTAGAGGTGGAAAGTACAACCTCAATTGAACATCGTCGCTAAAACAACATCGATTGAGAAAATGAACATCCTCAACTAAGAAATGAATAACGTCGATTAAGATAACGAACATCATCGATTAAGGAAGTGAATGTCATCGATTAAGAAAATAAACATCCTTGGTTAAGAAAATCATCACTTGGGTAGCCTACTTCGATGGAATAAACTTTCCCATCCTCGAGCAAAATCACCAAAACCTTAAACCTCGTAACAACTTGATTTTAGCTTAATCTCGCAACTCATCAAACAAGAACTGTCACGAGATTCGACCGTGTATCAAGTTGTTAAGAAATAAGAATTTAACGTCGTCGATGATTTGGCTCAATTCAAGAATTGCTCAAAACAACGAATAGGTACCTACGGCTAAAATTCAATATTCATCATACGGTTCCGAGCACAAGCTTAGAGTAGAGGGGACTGTGACTAGATCGCAGAATGAAACGAGGCTAAATGCCAAATCCAAATTCGAAACGAGATCGAAGATCACAGATTTCAACAATCCAAATTCAAAATCCGAACATACTCAAGACCAATTCCATCAATATCCGAAAGTCATATCAAGACATAGTCGGAAATTAGTTAAAACGAAACCAAAATCAGATCCAAACGTATCAAAATTTAAATCCAACGTATCCGGAATAAATTTCAAAATATCAAAAGTCCACTCGGGACGTAACCGGAAATCAATTCAATTACGAAACTCAAAATCGAATCCATACGTAACCAAAATCAAATTCAAACATAACCAAAATCAATAGTTTCAATAAAATCGACGAGGCTTATGACAATAAGCAACTCGGATTCAAATGATGCCGATCAGGTCTAGCCGACCCAAGGCGAACTACGCTCGATGGCGACAACAGGAATTCCACATAAACGAGGACGTTTAGTGGTGTTAGAAGCATTACGATTCATGAGATGTTGCGATGCCAATGTGTCGTGTGCAAATGCAGGCTTAGGTGTTGAGTTCAATGCTTGTGTGTGCACGCAACTTATCATTCCTAAAGGCAAACTCTAACCCGAACATAATGCTGTTGTAACTACCCTCAGTATCACAAAATTCACCTCTGAGCCAGACATAGGTGATCAGGCCATGTCCAACTGTCCCTGGTTGAATGTAGGTGATCAGGCTACATTCAGCCGAGGTTCAATGAATTTTGAAACACTCAGCCTAGTCACGCTAGTAATATGTCCTTTATCCCAAATCATTCCAAATACTACGACTAGTGTGCAAAATCAACAAGTCGATAATGAGATTACGCAAGGAAATAGCGTAACTCGGAGATAGATGCGGTACTTGCATAAGCATGTAGAGATGCTCATGGCGAATAGTTAAGATAGGCGGATATGAATGAAATATCCGAAAGAAAGGCACACACTACTACGATTATATCCTCATACTCGTCAATCATATCATAATCAATTCATCGCATATATCATCAAATATTTTACCAAATGTATTCTCAGTTATCTAATCAACTACATCCTCAAGGAAATCTTACGCGAGGCATCAGCTTGGCAGGCAGGCACGTAGCGGTCATAGGTTTTCATTTTCACAAAAGTGGTTATAGTTTGGGTTTTAAAATGCCCAATTCTCTATAACCTGGCTCTGATACCAACTGTAACACCCCCAAAATTCGGGTCTAGCGGAAGCATACAAGCATTGGGGTGCTACGAAATTGGTATCACAACACAAGGCACAAAGAATGGTTTTTATTTCATTAATATAAAATAAAAGTTGTCATGTAAGACATAAAGTTTACATGATATAAAAATAGTGCGGAAATAGGCCCATAAAATAATTGAAGTAGTCCCAAATGTTCATCAGAGTCGCCTATGACCATGCCCTTTGCCAAGCGCCTTCAATTAGTGAGCTAACGCCTTAAACCTGAGAATACACGCTAAAGGTCAGCTTACGCTGGTGAGTTCATAGAGTTTAAGTTACAAAACAATTTGGGACCTGAAAAGTTTAAGTGCTATGTGTGACCAGGGAGGCGTAGACATACATTCCATACTTTCACAATTCCATATCAATTACTGTCATACTCATACTAGTTTACCACCTTTCTCGAAGGCGGAGGGTCAGGTGCGAGCGGGCCACATCTCGACGGTACACTAGCCGGGAACACTAACAGTAAGGAACCACCCATTACTGCCCCGAACTAGGCCGTAAGTAGAGTCTATTCCAAGGTAGGGTTTCGCCCTAGCTTTAGGTCAACATCTACTATTGTCTACCCTTGACTAGTCCACACATGTAGCAAAACAATTTGGAGTAGGTCCAAGTAAAACAGTTTGAGCTAGAAAGGCTCATATAAACAGGGCAAGCACATAATGGCCTTCAAATACTTAATTCAAATACTCGAATAATTACTCAGTCATCATCAATCAAACAATCAATTCAATCATGCAAAACTTAATCAAACCGATCACGTCTTCAAGAAGCAATCATTGCATTTAGTAAAAGAGCATGTATTCCCCCCAAGATATATAAACTCATAAAGAAGGGGGCTATGAACCACCTAGCCAACAGCCAATGCAAACACGACCGAAACAACTTGGCATCAGAGTTAATCGCACAGACGATATCCAAAAGATGGGCACGACGGCACCAAGTAGTACGAACACGAGGTACATCCTAATACGCATACGATTATCTCAAAATATAGCTCATACAATAATAAAGTCTATATAAGACAATGCGTCATAGTTTTCGTGGATTACTCAAATCATTACTTATAAAAAGTTTAGTATCAACGTTTCGTAAGAAAGCGTTATGTTTCGTGTGGTGTGGTAAGAAGACTTAGACTCAAAATACAACTCATACCAAAATGATAATTACTTCAACGTACAACTCACGCCAATAGAGGAAAAGATATCGACATATAACTCACGCCCAAGAGGAAATCGACATTGTCAAGATCAAGAAATACTAATCAACTCAAGTCATTTAAAGAAATCTAGAAAATGACCACGATTAACCATATAATTTAAATAGATAAGTTTCGGCGTTTACCCCATAATCCCAAATGATTTATATAAAATGTACTCGTTTTATAAGGAAATCACAAGTTAATAACTCTATTATGAAAGGGTTTTAAGGATTTAATAAAACTATACGTTTTAAATTCTTTGTCGGGTTTTAATAAAGTAATCTTATAAAAGATTAGAAATAAAAGTGTAAGTTTAGAAAGTTTTATATAAATTTCGGCATGACGCGTCCATTTATATAACCTTCCCAAGTCAAAGACTTTAAATAAACTCAATTCTCCAAACGGGTATTTCCCGACAATTTAATAGAAAACTATAATGTGTATTCATTGGTTATTAGACGTTATTTACTTATTGTATATTCGTCGCGAATCAAATATATTGAATTCGTATCGAGTCTAATATATTGTATTCGGTCCAAGTCCAATAAGTCCATATTGTCCAACGTCCAATGTCCAATACTTACCGATATAAGTCAAATAAAAGTCCGTTATATGTCCGTATCATCCAATATTCCAAGCCAAGTATCATTTGTTTTTCTCCGATGTCCATTATATTTAATCCCTTATGTCTTAATTATATAAGTTTCAATCAAATAATTAATCCAATGTCAAGTACCAAGTCCCAAGGAATTATCCGAAACTTACCATATAATCATGAAAACACAATTTATATTTCCTAAGTTAAATAGGTTTTGACGCGACCAAAATGAATGATATATACCAAAAATCCTTGTAGTCAAACACCCTTAAGTTTTTGCTTGCCAATACATATATATATATATAACTACTAGTGCACCCAATTCACTAACTCAATTTCAGTCAAAACCTTACCATATTGGATACGACTCGAAACTAATATGACCGCACCCAAAATTCAACAAACAATAATGCTCTTATAAGTTTTATCAAACATTTACTTAAGTCAAATCTTTAAATCAAACTCGACACCAAACAAACCCGACTCAACGTCGCTTTTGAGATTCATACTCGACTGAAATTTGACAAACAATTCGATACACCTATGTGGTTCTCGCTAACTCTTAATACCACCAAAACAAATTAATCCAATCAAATCTATGACACCCAAAACCAAAAATACATGTCCGAATTCAAATCCACAGTCAACACAATCAAAAACAAAACTATTAAGCAAGGCTAGAACAACCCGAGACCCAAATCTAATCAAAACTCAAATAAGCTCATTAAAATAAGCAAATCCCAAACAATATCCGAGACCCAATTGGGTCGACTTGTACCCATACGGGTTTCTGACCTGACCCGAGAGCAACCAAAGAACCTCACACCATATATCAGATTCTTAACCACATTAACCAAATCAAACGTTTTAATCCATGAAAAATTTTCAAGAACGTTTTTATAAACTAATCCACGAAAACCTTAACAACTCAAAATATATACTCGGTAATTAAATAAACAAGACAAGACGTGCATTACCACACGGATGACGAGAACGAGATGGAGAGGAGACGACGGCTGTGGTGAAGGCAGCAGTGGTATTCGAACCAAACACAACCCAAAACGACCTTAGTATGCCATAGAGACCTTCGATCTATACTCCAATATCTTCAAAACCCTCGAGAGAGGATAGAATGGTGGTGATTGGGACTGATACTCGAACGAAATAGATGTTTGGGTGAGGTTTCGTAGCGCGTGTAGTATGTAGAAATGATGGGGAGGATGAGATGAGCACCATGGTGGTGGCGGTGAGGGTTGGTAACCGGCGGTGGTGACGCTAAAGTGGCCGGAATATTGACCGGAGATGAAGGTGGGGTGGCGGCTGCTATGGAGTGAATGGGGTTCTCAAACCCTAGAAAATGAAATGGATGGGATATAATTCCCTATATATACTTGTCCTAAAATAATTAAAAGTTAAATTACAACTTGTAGGTTTCATAAAAGATGAGGGGGGCGCGGGTAACATTACCACAAGGGCCAAACTGAAATTTTATCAAATCCTTCACGAAATGAGGTTCGGGGCTCGTTTAGGCTAGTAACCGATTAATTCATGGCACGGGAAATATGCCAACGCGTTCAAATTAATAGTTCCATTAAGATTGACTATAAATATGTCTCAATTCTCGAAAATGAAACCAAACTCAAAATAGATGAACTTTTCTCCACATAGAACTTGTATGGAATTTTGCGGGTTGTCACAAGTCATAAGTAGGAGGATGGTCAGAATCACTACTTGATGATCTGCCTGCTGATTTGCCATAAAGATGTAGTCTGCATTGAGATCTGTGGGATTCTCATTAACACTTGATGTGACCATGAAGTCGTGTTCCTCAGCAGTAAGCGGTATTCTCGATTCTTCTTTATTGGCTAGCATCAACATATACTGTATCTTTTCAACCTTGTCTTTGAAATTTCTACCAATAACACTGCTGTGAATTGCTGATGTAGGTTTCTGAAGCGAAGTCATGAAACAAAAATCATTCCCATTTTGATTGACCACATTCTGACTCACAAACTGATCCATCAGATTTCCAGCATACTGCCTTATCTGAATCCCCATCTGCGTACACGTAGCATTTCCTTGCTGATTCCCAATAACTTGTTCATTTGCCAGTTTATCTCGATTCCTAGTAAAGGAACCAAACGTACTGACTCGTTTGCACCAACTATTACGGGAACTTCCCAGAACCAATCCTTGTCACAGTAT
>LBNU01024978.1:81617-92090 GCA_014162995.1 Artemisia annua | reverse complement strand
AAAACAAGTTCATGTTTAAATATAAATGCAAAGCTTAGTTATATAAGACTTAGGAACTAAAGTGATGTTTTATTCCAAGCTAAAGTTTGTACTTTGTCATTAACAAAACTTAGCAAAGATCGTTAAAATATAAATAACGTTTTTAGGCGATATTTGTATTAACAAGATGAACACTTGGTGAGGCGATATGGATTATTTGTAACAATTAGTGATGCTATTGGTGCAACTGTCGCATGGCCTTGCCCTTTTGTTTCAGTATGTCAACTTATTAAACTTGTGACATCTTAGACCATTAGGATTCAGCGTGAGTAATGGGTTGGGGATGCAACAACAAGAGGGATTTTAATGGGTTATACTCCTTAATAAAGTAGTTTGCTTGTATTTTAATAGGTTAAGGCTGCAACAAGACAGACCGGTTATTTAGTGAGTTGTTGTGGGTGATTTGTTTTATGTGTTTGTAGTTGTGAGGATTTATAGTTTAGTGAATAGAAATTTGTTGTTGCTAAAAACTAAATAGGTATTAGTATCTTATGTTTACGTGTTTCATAATTGTAGGTGGTACTTGCCTAAATAGGTATTGATATCTTATGTCTGCGTGTTGCATAATTTTAGGTGGTACCTGTGGATGATGCATGAAGATGATCCATGATGACTCAAGATTATCTACTTCGACTTTAGTTTTCATTGTTCAATTTCCTTGTAATAAAATTTGGAAGACTATTTTGGATGATGTTAACCATAATCAACTCAAAACTTTGGTTATTTAAATGAAACTTCTTAGTTTTTTTACCTATTATGGCTCTCATTTGTTGTGTTTTATATAGTGTTCAGTTAGAATTGTTAAGTGTTCATGAAAGTATATTTAAAATAGAATTCTATAAAAATAGAAAGCGTTTTATAATGTATGTATGTAAGGATACTAAAGTTGGTCTCAACAGGCACTTGTGTATTAGGACCTTTTCCTTGCACTCAAAAAAGAGTTAATGCATCACACAATTTTGTCCTAACAAAACATTTTGTAGGACACATGAATGCGTCTCAATATGTGATATAATTTCGTTCTAAAAAAACATTTTTTAGGACGCATGAATGCGTCTCAATATGTAATATAAGGTTAGCATATCTTAGAACACTTTAAAGCATCCTATTAACTTGTCTACTAAAACACAAATTGCGTCGTTAAAACGCTTTACGAGACTATTTTTTTTGTTTCATAATGTTGGCACATATTAGGATGTTTATAAGTGTCCTAATAATTTTTTCACTTTATACAACGCCTTTACATGTGACAATTATATCATTGGTCCTATTATGCAAAAGGTCCTATAAAGTTACCAGATAGGACACTACTCGGCGTCCTATAAAGCCTGATTTCTTGTAGTGTAAGTCATCTTTGAGTGAATGTGTCTCTTTGCGATGTTGTGATAGTCTTTGTGTTGTCATGCTTACTGCATCAGAGTTGTGGAAGCATAGTTGAAGCCCATTACTTGATCATGATATCTTTATATTTGATGTTGAAGTGTAAGCATGAGATGATGAATCGGCATCTTTTCAGCAATCGGCATCAATCGTCGGCTTCTTTGTCTTTGGTGGGAATACGCCTTTCCAACATGCTCATACATCTTTGTTGAGTGAATATCCATGGCTGAATGGTTCTGATGACTCCTTCTTAGATGTTGGTATGAGCATGTGGAACTTAGAGTGATGGTGGTGAACATGATAAGTATGGTATGTTGAGCTGCATAAAACTTGGTTAGTAATAAACATACCGGCACTTACAAGTTCGGACTTCGAGATTGTCAACAGCATAGTGTGAAGACTTTCTCTAATCCTTACCAAGGCCGTTCCTAATCGGATGCCCCCGAAAGGGCTTTCACTGACATACCATAGTACACCAATGATTAGGTGAGTCGCTGGAGATCACCCTACGACTGTAGACCTTTTGGAACACCACCATAAACACTAAGCGTAATCCACAAGAGATTACCGAAGTGACCTGCTGTCAGGGCTGTTTGATGTTGACCCTGGCAGGAGTTTCCACTCAATCATTGGGAAATACATGTGTATATTCCCTCATAAGTGTTCTCGGCAGATTGCTAAGATCTGCGTAGGACTCAGAATATTACAACTGGTGTCCTTAATGTTGAACAACCAGTGTAGAAGTATCAAGTGTTCCTATGAGATCTTTTGATGCATCTCTTGGCTCTAGACTCGATAAGTGCACATTTGGTTATCCTATTCGGAGACTAGGGAGGGGTCTCCTGTTTCAATATCAACTTGCTCTAAGAGACAAGTCGATAGTTTACACCGGTTCCCCGTGAGAATGAAACAAGCTCTTTTAAGAGAACTTGAGTGGCTAGAAGGTTTAGTGCAGTGCGTCACTGGGTCCATGACGTCTTTTCTTCAATACCGATGTTACCTTAGTAACAATCAGTAGCATATGAATTGAACCCGGTTTCTGCCCTAAGGTTGAATAGTTGGAGGGCTATTTCTTTTCACCCTTTCTCATTTCATTTCTTTTTAATTCTTCAACCCCTTCAGTGCTTACCGAGACTTCATCACTAGAACCTTGTTGGGTTTGTTCCAGTCCTAGCTCAATCTCAGTTGGCACTCTTCCCTTTCTCACTTTTCTCCTTTTTTCAATAATTCCTAAGGACTTCTAATCTATCTATTGGATTGTCCCTGGCAAGATCCCTCCGGTTCTGGTGGATCATGGGAGCATATACCTAACCTTACCATCCTTATAACTCCATGCATTTAAAATAAAGTGGTCGGTCTTTTGGTATCTTTCCACAATCGCCATATAACCAAATCATTGAAAATTCTCTCAAAGTGTTTATGATAAGGAAACACATTTTGTTAACACTTTGAGAGTTTTATCATTTTTCAAATGCTCCCCCTTAACATGTGCTCATAGGTAAAGAAAGAAATTTGCACATGTCGGGGTGAGTAGCACTTATTTGAATTGATCTACACTTAATAGACATATACCCTAGGGACACGTTTACGTTGCTTAGTTAAAGGGATCCATTATCAGCTTTTAGGTGATAACTAGCCCTAATAACTAACTTGAAATTGTTAACATTCCTTAAAAAGGAAGTTAGACCCGTCAAAGTATACATCTAAGAAGTGTTTCTCGAAATGGTACTTTCTACTTAGACCAGTCCTCTTCGAGACACGTTTACATCACTGGTAAACCAGCTTGAAATTATTACCCAGCCAGGACTAGTCTTTTCGATTCACGACTTATCATCTTTCGTCAATTCATGAGTCAAATTCTGAGTCGTAAACAATTCACGGTTTCTACTTATTATTGTAAAAACACGTGAAAGACTCTTAGCCACTTGCTCCCCCTCAATATGTGCACATTGATTGATTCAATTTGAAAGTTTTAAAACTTTGGCACATACGGGTGAGCTTTCATTTGAGGTCATTTATTCACCATTTAATCACTTGCTCCCCCTCAATATGTGCTTTGATTAACATTCAAAAACTCTAAAAATTTTAGCACATACGGGAGAGCGAATCTTTATAGTCCAACAATATCCTTTTGAGTCCAAAAACATCACATTTAAATCAGATTTCATATTTAGTTCACATTCTCTCCCCCGATCATAAAATTTCAAATCTTTTGAGATTTTGTGATCCCAATTGATTTAAATGATTTTCGAAGAAACTTTGGAGAGAAATGTGATAAAAGTTTAATCGTTTACTGATTTTGAGACACTTTTTGAATTTCACTGCTGCTGGTGCACAAAGTTTTTAAAGGTGCAGAAATTTTGAGCAAATACGCTCCCCCTCAATTAATGACCCATTTTCAATTTTAACGTTTAATAGTCATTAAGTTGAGCGGCAAGGTATTTGAGAAAATTTAAGTCCGATAGCCACCTTGTAAACCACAAAATCTCTTTTGAAGAATTTTAGAAGAAAGAGATTTTGGGATGAAAGAAGACTTCTCTTCTTTTACTAGAAAGGTTGCACTGAAGCGTACAACATTTCGGATTATCCGCACACAGTGAAAAACATAAGACTTCAAAACATTATATATTTCAAAAGATATTAAGAGTTTACAAATTGTCATATTACATCACCCCAAATAAGGTAAAGCTGGGTGATAACCAAAATCCAGCTCGATGCCTCATTCAGTTCTTTGGAGAAGCATGTAGTCACCCTCACGAACTCTGCCTCCCACATAGCACTCTAGAATGCGGTAGATTCTTCTCATCTTCATGCGGTGACGAATGGCCTTTAGGAATTCAAGGTTCATCTTCAAGTCATGATCAGTCCATTGGCTTGTGTATCTTCCGGGCCTAGTCAAATAGACCTGATATTCTTTCACGCGGAAGTCTAGTGCCTCATCGACCATTTCCAACGTCCCGTCACTGAACTTGTGCAATTCATCACTACGCAAAACCACACGAACATTGTACTTGTCTTTGTACACCACAGCTCTTGGAGAGTTAATGACGGTGAAATATGTTACTGGTTCCAAGTTACCAAACTCCCATTGCGGCTTGGTGAGGTTCAGTTGTGTCTGGTAGCTTTCAATCCCAAGCTGTAGGTCTTCAACTCGCTTTCTTATGACTAGACCTTTCATCCAGTGAATAATAGCAAATGCAAGTGTCTTATTTTCATTTGGTGGTAGATGATGCAATTTTCCTTGGATGTGCAGTAGATACAGGTCTTCGAAGTCATTGGCCCAGAGATGCTTAAAGTCACCTTCACTGATCTCGTAGTCCCTCAGATCCGCACGTCGAAGAACAATGGACTTCAGGTAGTCGTATCCATAGATGGAGTGAATCTTGACACTTACTACACTGATGATCTGAAGAGGCGAACGAACAAACTTCTTGTCACCCTTGGCTTTGAATCTCTCAACGTAGAATTCCTGCTTCTTAAACCACCAATAAGATATGCCCAAAGCTGCTGGAAGATCATACTCACACTCTTCATCAATGCACATTGCATCCGGTACCATCTGTTCCAAACCACTGTCATAGTAGCGAGCCGCCTTCATCTTGGTGATGGATAGGGCATACTTGCATTGCTTATTTCCAAACCTAAGATATTCAAGATCTTTGTTGAAGAAGAAGTCGGCCTGAATAGTGACGTGCCCTGGAGACCCACCCAATGGCAGTGGTTTGCTGTAGCCATGTTGAGTAACTTCTTCATTGATTTGATCGTTGAACAGCTTGTGGCATTCTTCCATTTGGAACTGAAGATGAGTCACGTCAGGATGAAAGACCTTGACTAGGTTGTATGTTGGGCCTTCCAGATCTTTCTGAGTTAATTTGCTGATTCCTCGCTGCTTGCAGAACCATGCAATAAACGACCCCATATCTCCGGTTTGTGAGAGCAAGGAGTTATTAGCTGGAGGAACGAAGCTGTTGGCAATTGCATTGACCCAGTTATTGTCAGAGACTGGCTGATCTGATGGTGACACTAACCAGCTTGGCTCAGTTGTTGTTAGCTTAGCGGTCTTTGGTCTGATACAAGCTTGCAGCTCTTCTTTGGAAAGTTTGACATGAGGAGCGTCATCAGGTCTGGAGATTGATTCCCACCATTCATCCTTTTAAGATATGTAGGATGTGGAAGCATCATCTTCATCATCGTCTGAGTCTTCTGCAGTATGAGACACAACCGATTCTTTATTAATCACTTGATTGGTATGAGCTGGTGAGGTCATACTGGCTCTTCCAGTGTCGATAGTAGTCCATGCTGCATGTGATGATGATGATGTTTTGTCTGATTGTTTGGGAGGTGGCTTCCTTGATGAAGAGGGTGGTGGTGGTGGCATTTACATAGTTCCAAAGCTTCCAGACTGTCCTGAAGGACCTGAGGGTCTAGATGACCCAGGAGGTGGAGGCGGTGGTGGATACGAAGGAGGATGTTGGTGATGACCTTGCTGTTTTCTTTTTCTCTTCCTTTCCTTCTCCATATCACGATGATGTTGTTCAGCATTATCTTGAAGGATTGAACCCTCAAGAGCCTCATACAGCTTACGGTGTGCCTCATGACCCTGGTATTGCATATTCTCGAACATACGCTCTTGTAAGATCAGCTTCATGTCGAATGTGGAGAGATCTTTGAACCTTGATCTGAGAGGAGATTCCATGGCATAGCTTACAGCTTCCTGAACCTGATCTTTGATGGTATCAGTGATGAGACGATCAATATTGATTTGTTCTAGTTTGCGTAGTCTGTTATCGTGATATTTAAGGGTTTGAGATAGGTTGAGCTGTAGAACACTTTTGATGTCTTTAGCATGAGCTGACAGTCTCTCATTGATCGTTAGGTTTTCTTCGACCACGTTAGCTGCCGTTTAGAGTATATCGTCTACTTGGGTTCCTAGACTTTCCAAGGTGACCATAGGAGTTGGAGTGGTAGAGATTGTAGTTGCTTCTGTGGTGATTGGAGGTGTGGGACCTGCAGCTTTGGTTGTTTCTGTAGGCGTTGGAATTGGCACTGTAGAAGCCGGAATGATCGATGGGTCTTGTTGAACAGGGACATCGACCATAGAGATTGCTTCTTCATGTTCTTCACATGATTTGTCTGCCTCTGATTCTGAGGGTTTATCAACTAAGAACTGGTCACCATATGCTTCAAAGTTCTTGTAAGATGCCAGGGTACCTGTAGAGCTATCTGGTTCCACAGCAATCTTTTGGTCATCAGATTTCATCTTGAGAGTATCTTGTACCTCAGGATATACATTAGAAACAAACTCAGAGTGAAAGGTCTCTAATGGTATTTCAGTAGCTCCTTCCAACTCCTGATGAGGCTTATCACTGGACTCTTCTTCTGCCTGTGCTGTAAAGCTATCCAGTTTAGGTGATTGATGAGTTTTGGAGTCGGTTTCACTTGATTCTCCCGTCTGTTCAAGACTTAGGGATTTAGAGACGGTCTTTTCAGCAGATGGTTCGGGAGACCTTCTCTTGAGAATGTATTGGGAAGCTGCAGATTTGGGTTCTGGGGATGAGATCTTTAACAGTGTGTGAGCTGCCTGCTCCTCAACAATGACATCTTTGCCTTTGCCCTCAACATGTGGTACCTGTGGCAGTTTCCCAGCTTCGGGTTCTTTGATGCTCACACCCCCGACTAGATGGCTTGATGAGTTCTCTGCCTCGGCCAGACTTTCTTCAACTGCCCTTTGTACCATCATTTCTTCAACATTAAGAGTGTATTCAGGTTCTTGACTGACATCTCTTAGCGTTTCCTTTGTTCTGGTTTTCTTAGAACCCTTATCTTTGCTCTTGCTGACTTGTCTGGAAGACTCAGATTGGCTTTTGCGCTATTTCGATCTTGATTTGTCAGACTGGGTGTGTGTTGTTTCTTCACTGGCAGATGCAATTTGACTTGCTTGCAGCAGTTCCACATATTTGCTGTAGTAAGGAGCTTCCAGGATTTGTTTTGTGAGCAATGGTTCGGGAATGGCCATCCCGAAGATTATGCTGGAGGTGCCCCTGGCGTATTTCAGGAAGCCTACTGAATTTTCATCTTCAGACTGATGGATTGGTGAGCCGGCTCTGGTTGGAAAGCGAAGTGTGCGTTGTAGGGAACAAATGATGAGCTTGGTAAATCTGATGCTGGGAATGAGAAGTCTAGAAGATTTCTTCTTGCTGTCTCTGTTAGCAGCCAATTTTGCTTTGTCTTCCAGAAAAGAATGAATGGAGTGAGTGAATTCTTCCCATATTCTTTCGACAAAGTCAATGTTTTTCTGGTTTACAATTCCCCAAAGTATCTGAAGGGCTGGAGCTCTGAGTCTTTCATAACCCGAAGTTTTACCCGTAAGGCATAGGTTGATGAGTGTGATGATGGCCCTCCAGGGTTGATATAGATCATAGGTGGAGATAGAGGACAGGGTGACAACCTTTGTGGGGTAACCTAATTCATCAATGAAGTTGATAAGCGTATCAGGGTTAGGCGGTGGTGTGTAAACGATGTTATCTCCAGTGGGCAAAATCTGGAGTGCACTCCCCAGAGTCTCTTTGGTGATGGTTACCCACTGTTCATCTAGTTGACAGCTGTAAGCCCCTGTTTCACCATCTGATGAGACGAAAAGTGTTACGCTTTTAAGGGGTCATTTAAGCCCTAATTCGTATAAATGTGATCAAATATTGCCTTAAATCGTTCCTTTGGTCATTTTAGGTACTTTTGAGAGGAATTCTGGAAAACATGCATATTTGGACGTTTTTGGAGCATAAAAGTGAAGAAAACGACAAAGTCTCAAAAGAAGCATAAATTACAACCTGACGGCGTCAGAGTCACAAGGTGACGCCATCAGCAAGCCTTGACAAAAGAGTGGAAACCAATTATCAAATGACAGGCCAGAAAGATTTTGGAAATTAACACCTGAGGCTGTCAGGTGTTAGAAGTTGTAGGCCGTCAGGTTATGATTTAAAGAGTGACGGCCCATAGAGGAATAGAGAGTGACGGCGTTAGAAGTGGATCTAGGCCATCCGAGAAACCTAATGGCGGCGAGCTGACGGTGTCAGCCTCTATAACCTGACGCCGTCAGAATGTAAAATCTATATATAGTTTTCTATTTTTCATTCATTAGTGTGGAACTTTGTGGAGAATTTATGGCACCAAACCCTAGACGAATTTTCTGTACTTTTTAGGGTTTCCAACCCTTGGAACCCTCATGCTTAATTAAAGATAAGTCTTCACTTCAATTCAATCAATAGGTCTATGTGTTGGTTGATTATCTCTTTTGCTTGTCTTTTAATTAACATGTGTAGCTAAATTTTTCTTGTGTTTGCTTAGATCTAATGAAACCTAACTATTAATTATTGGTTAATTGATGTGTTGTTGTTTGTTGGGATGATTGTTCCATCAATGTTAGGCTCAAGAAAACTGGCCAACCTCCTTTATGGTAACGTGCTTGAACGTCTTGGGAAACATGTAGCCAAGGCATACTAGGCTATTAAGGTAGTATTTAACGCATGAGCCACTGTTTACAATCCCTATGGTTGTGCCGTGCATGGCATAGGAGGAGATAAGAGCTCATAGAATTGGAGAGATATGTATGCCACTCCATGAGTTATTAGGAATACACCCTTCATCCACACAAGTAACATACATATCAATTAACCGGTAAAAGATAGTTAGGGAGTAATGAAGTCTAAGTAAACACAACTTTTCTCCATATAGTTTTCACAACCAAATAGTTTAGTTATTTTATTTTATTTGCAATTGTAGTAATTTTGGGTTAGTTGACTAGCAACTAATTCCGCCCACTCCTTCAAAACCGAGATTTTACTTGCTTTCATAAAAACATAAAAATACAAAAAGAATCTTCCTTCACCCTTAGACCTATTAGAGTAGTTTTTCTATCCTAACGAACACTATTCCCTGTGAGAGAACGATCTATCCCCCGTACTTACCACTATCCTATACTACATTGGTCAGGTACACTGCCTGGTGGGGTTGTAAGCCTCTTGAGATCCCTCGAGAGGTAAAACCTGTTGTAAGGTCACAAAACCACGCATCAATTTTTTGGCGCCGCTGCCGGGGAATAGTTATTGTTTAGGTAGAATTTTTATTTTATTAGGTCTACTCGCTAGATTCCTTTCTAGTGAGATTTTTATTTTATTTTTCTAGGATTTCTTTAGTCGATCTATTTTCTTTGTGTTTTTGTTCATAATTACTTGTCCATTAATTATTCCGTTGGCCATTATGGAAAACGCGAATCCACCCCTTACACAGGACGAAGTGGCTTTGTTACATAGCCAAATTGAGGAAGAGATAAGTGACCTTAGGGAGCTCAATAGTATGATCGATATAGAGCTTGACTATGCCCTTAACGACCTAGCAACCGCCATGTACTCGGACAATTACTTAGAAAACAACAATCTTACGGTTGACGAGTTGGTTGAGAAGCTTTATGAAGAAGAAATAGATCCTAGGTTGGATGATCATTACAATTTATACCCCACTAAGGAGGAGATTGCCTACTATAACAACCTAGTTGATAACCCTAGACCACCCTTTATTAAAATCGACCCTGTTAGAACCTAAGTTTATCTACATTTTATCAAGTCTCAGTTATTTCATCATTTCTAATAGGTTGCTAGAATATTTACTTAATCATGTAAACGTATGAAGTCCATCATACGTCCAATGGGCCTTAAGCCCATACGTCTAAGAGAAAGGAAGGAGAAAGGGATGTTGCCCTAGCTCCTCTCCTATAAATAGGAACATCATGTAAACCTTTCTCTTGTTGGTTATTTCAATATCATGTAACACCCCCACTCCAAAATATGGCAGCTAGTCGCGTGCTGGGGGTATTAAACGCAAATAAAAACCAATCAACATTTATATAACGACACGACTCGAGACGTTTTAATAAATGTGACTAAACATATCATTGAATACCAAACCATTTAGAGTACAAGGACTCTTAAGCATCAAATAGCAGCGAAAAAAGTAAAATAGAATGTTTGCAGCGGAAAATAGACCAAAGTTTAGCAGCGA